>CM067374.1:29133662-29221162 GCA_034401795.1 Chaetoderma sp. LZ-2023a
CACGACACGACGATGTTATACCCTGAGCACGTACTCACCATATATTCTTATTAACTCTTGTTCTACTGGAGGGATCTTGAAGGGTCCCGAGCACGTACCATGAGCACGTACTCACCAGATATTCTTATTACCTCTTGTTCTACTGGAGGGATCTTGAGGTGTCCCGAGCATGTACCCGGAGCACGTACTTTCCAATTATTCTTAATAACTCTTGTTCTACTGGAGGGATCTACTTGAGGGATCTTGAAGGGTCCCGAGCACATACCCTGAGCACGTACTTACCAGATATTCTTATTAACTCTTGTTCTACTGGAGGGATCTTGAGCACGTACCCGGAGCACGTACTCACCAGATATTCTTATTAACTCTTGTTCTACTGGAGGAATCTTGAAGGGTCATGAGCACATACCCTGAGCACGTACTCACCATATATTCTTATTAACTCTTGTTCTACTGGAGGGATATTGAGGTGTCCCGAGCACATACCCTGAGCACGTACTCACCAGATATTCTTATTAACTCTTGTTCTACTGGAGGGATCTTGAGGGGTCATGAGCACATACCCTGAGCACGTACTCACCAGATATTCTTATTAACTCTTGTTCTACTGGAGGGATATTGAGGTGTCCCGAGCACATACCCTGAGCACGTACTCACCAGATATTCTTATTAACTCTTGTTCTACTGGAGGGATCTTGAGGTGTCCCGAGCACATACCCTGAGCACGTACTCACCAGATATTCTTATTAACTCGTTCTACTGGAGGGATCTTGAGGTGTCCCGAGCACATACCCTGAGCACGTACTCACCAGATATTCTTATTAACTCTTGTTCTACTGGAGGGATCTTGAGGGGTCCCGAGCACATACCCTGAGCACGTACTCACCAGATATTCTTATTAACTCTTGTTCTACTGGAGGGATCTTGAGGGGTCATGAGCACATACCCTGAGCACGTACTCACCATATATTCTTATTAACTCTTGTTCTACTGGAGGGATCTTGAAGGGTCCCGTGCACGTACCATGAGCACGTACTCACCAGATATTCTTATTACCTCTTGTTATACTGGAGGGATCTTGAGGTGTCCCGAGCATGTACCGGGAGCACGTACTTTCCAATTATTCTTAATAACTCTTGTTCTACTGGAGGGATCTACTTGAGGGATCTTGAAGGGTCCCGAGCACATACCCTGAGCACGTACTCACCAGATATTCTTATTAACTCTTGTTCTACTGGAGGGATCTTGAGGGGTCCCGAGCACGTACCCGGAGCACGTACTCCCCAGATATTCTTATTAACTCTTGTTCTACCGGAGGGATCTTGAGGGGTCCCGAGCACGTACCCGGAGCACGTACTTACCAGATATTCTTATTAACTCTTGTTCTACCGGAGGGATCTTGAGGGGTCCCGAGCACGTACCCGGAGCACGTACTCACCAGATATTCTTATTAACTCTTGTTCTACTGGAGGGATCTTGAGGTGTCCCGAGCACATACCCTGAGCACGTACTCACCAGATATTCTTATTAACTCTTGTTCTACTGGAGGGATCTTGAGGTGTCCCGAGCACATACCCTGAGCACGTACTCACCAGATATTCTTATTAACTCTTGTTCTACTGGAGGGATCTTGAGGTGTCCCGAGCATGTACCCGGAGCACGTACTCACCAGATATTCTTATTAACTCTTGTTCTACTGGAGGAATCTTGGTGTCCCGAGCACGTACCCGGAGCACGTACTCACCAGATATTCTTATTAACTCTTGTTCTACTGGAGGAATCTTGAGGTGTCCCGAGCACGTACCCGGAGCACGTACTCACCAGATATTCTTATTAACTCTTGTTCTACTGGAGGGATCTTGAGGGGTCATGAGCACATACCCTGAGCACGTACTCACCATATATTCTTATTAACTCTTGTTCTACTGGAGGGATCTTGAAGGGTCCCGAGCACGTACCATGAGCACGTACTCACCAGATATTCTTATTACCTCTTGTTCTACTGGAGGGATCTTGAGGTGTCCCGAGCATGTACCCGGAGCACGTACTTTCCAATTATTCTTAATAACTCTTGTTCTACTGGAGGGATCTACTTGAGGGATCTTGAAGGGTCCCGAGCACATACCCTGAGCACGTACTTACCAGATATTCTTATTAACTCTTGTTCTACTGGAGGGATCTTGAGGGGTCATGAGCACGTACCCGGAGCACGTACTCACCAGATATTCTTATTAACTCTTGTTCTACTGGAGGAATCTTGAAGGGTCATGAGCACATACCCTGAGCACGTACTCACCATATATTCTTATTAACTCTTGTTCTACTGGAGGGATATTGAGGTGTCCCGAGCACATACCCTGAGCACGTACTCACCAGATATTCTTATTAACTCTTGTTCTACTGGAGGGATCTTGAGGTGTCCCGAGCACATACCCTGAGCACGTACTCACCAGATATTCTTATTAACTCTTGTTCTACTGGAGGGATCTTGAGGGGTCCCGAGCACGTACCCGGAGCACGTACTTACCAGATATTCTTATTAACTCTTGTTCTACCGGAGGGATCTTGAGGGGTCCCGAGCACGTACCCGGAGCACGTACTTACCAGATATTCTTATTAACTCTTGTTCTACCGGAGGGATCTTGAGGGGTCCCGAGCACGTACCCGGAGCACGTACTCACCAGATATTCTTATTAACTCTTGTTCTACTGGAGGGATCTTGAGGTGTCCCGAGCACATACCCTGAGCACGTACTCACCAGATATTCTTATTAACTCTTGTTCTACTGGAGGGATCTTGAGGTGTCCCGAGCACATACCCTGAGCACATACTCACCAGATATTCTTATTAACTCTTGTTCTACTGGAGGGATCTTGAGGTGTCCCGAGCATGTACCCGGAGCACGTACTCACCAGATATTCTTATTAACTCTTGTTCTACTGGAGGAATCTTGAGGTGTCCCGAGCACGTACCCGGAGCACGTACTCACCAGATATTCTTATTAACTCTTGTTCTACTGGAGGGATCTTGAGGGGTCATGAGCACATACCCTGAGCACGTACTCACCATATATTCTTATTAACTCTTGTTCTACTGGAGGGATCTTGAAGGGTCCCGAGCACGTACCATGAGCACGTACTCACCAGATATTCTTATTACCTCTTGTTCTACTGGAGGGATCTTGAGGTGTCCCGAGCATGTACCCGGAGCACGTACTTTCCAATTATTCTTAATAACTCTTGTTCTACTGGAGGGATCTACTTGAGGGATCTTGAAGGGTCCCGAGCACATACCCTGAGCACGTACTTACCAGATATTCTTATTAACTCTTGTTCTACTGGAGGGATCTTGAGGGGTCATGAGCATGTACCCGGAGCACGTACTCACCAGATATTCTTATTAACTCTTGTTCTACTGGAGGAATCTTGAAGGGTCATGAGCACATACCCTGAGCACGTACTCACCATATATTCTTATTAACTCTTGTTCTACTGGAGGGATATTGAGGTGTCCCGAGCACATACCCTGAGCACGTACTCACCAGATATTCTTATTAACTCTTGTTCTACTGGAGGGATCTTGAGGGGTCATGAGCACATACCCTGAGCACGTACTCACCAGATGTTCTTATTAACTCTTGTTCTACTGGAGGGATATTGAGGTGTCCCGAGCACATACCCTGAGCACGTACTCACCAGATATTCTTATTAACTCTTGTTCTACTGGAGGGATCTTGAGGTGTCCCGAGCACATACCCTGAGCACGTACTCACCAGATATTCTTATTAACTCTTGTTCTACTGGAGGGATCTTGAGGTGTCCCGAGCACATACCCTGAGCACGTACTCACCAGATATTCTTATTACCTCTTGTTCTACTGGAGGGATCTTGAGGTGTCCCGAGCATGTACCCGGAGCACGTACTTTCCAATTATTCTTAATAACTCTTGTTCTACTGGAGGGATCTACTTGAGGGATCTTGAAGGGTCCCGAGCACATACCCTGAGCACGTACTTACCAGATATTCTTATTAACTCTTGTTCTACTGGAGGGATCTTGAGGGGTCATGAGCACGTACCCGGAGCACGTACTCACCAGATATTCTTATTAACTCTTGTTCTACTGGAGGAATCTTGAAGGGTCATGAGCACATACCCTGAGCACGTACTCACCATATATTCTTATTAACTCTTGTTCTACTGGAGGGATATTGAGGTGTCCCGAGCACATACCCTGAGCACGTACTCACCAGATATTCTTATTAACTCTTGTTCTACTGGAGGGATCTTGAGGGGTCATGAGCACATACCCTGAGCACGTACTCACCAGATGTTCTTATTAACTCTTGTTCTACTGGAGGGATATTGAGGTGTCCCGAGCACATACCCTGAGCACGTACTCACCAGATATTCTTATTAACTCTTGTTCTACTGGAGGGATCTTGAGGTGTCCCGAGCACATACCCTGAGCACGTACTCACCAGATATTCTTATTAACTCTTGTTCTACTGGAGGGATCTTGAGGTGTCCCGAGCACATACCCTGAGCACGTACTCACCAGATATTCTTATTAACTCTTGTTCTACTGGAGGGATCTTGAAGGGTCATGAGCACATACCCTGAGCACGTACTCACCAGATATTCTTATTAACTCTTGTTCTACTGGAGGGATCTTGAGGGGTCCCGAGCACATACCCTGAGCACGTACTCACCAGATATTCTTATTAACTCTTGTTCTACTGGAGGGATCTTGAGGGGTCATGAGCACATACCCTGAGCACGTACTCACCAGATATTCTTATTAACTCTTGTTCTATTGGAGGGATCTTGAAGGGTCCCGAGCACGTACCATGAGCACGTACTCACCATATATTCTTATTAACTCTTGTTCTACTGGAGGGATCTTGAAGGGTCCCGAGCACGTACCATGAGCACGTACTCACCAGATATTCTTATTACCTCTTGTTATACTGGAGGGATCTTGAGGTGTCCCGAGCATGTACCCGGAGCACGTACTTTCCAATTATTCTTAATAACTCTTGTTCTACTGGAGGGATCTACTTGAGGGATCTTGAAGGGTCCCGAGCACATACCCTGAGCACGTACTCACCAGATATTCTTATTAACTCTTGTTCTACTGGAGGGATCTTGAGGGGTCCCGAGCACGTACCCGGAGCACGTACTCCCCAGATATTCTTATTAACTCTTGTTCTACCGGAGGGATCTTGAGGGGTCCCGAGCACGTACCCGGAGCACGTACTTACCAGATATTCTTATTAACTCTTGTTCTACCGGAGGGATCTTGAGGGGTCCCGAGCACGTACCCGGAGCACGTACTCACCAGATATTCTTATTAACTCTTGTTCTACTGGAGGGATCTTGAGGTGTCCCGAGCACATACCCTGAGCACGTACTCACCAGATATTCTTATTAACTCTTGTTCTACTGGAGGGATCTTGAGGTGTCCCGAGCACATACCCTGAGCACATACTCACCAGATATTCTTATTAACTCTTGTTCTACTGGAGGGATCTTGAGGTGTCCCGAGCATGTACCCGGAGCACGTACTCACCAGATATTCTTATTAACTCTTGTTCTACTGGAGGAATCTTGAGGTGTCCCGAGCACGTACCCGGAGCACGTACTCACCAGATATTCTTATTAACTCTTGTTCTACTGGAGGGATCTTGAGGGGTCATGAGCACATACCCTGAGCACGTACTCACCATATATTCTTATTAACTCTTGTTCTACTGGAGGGATCTTGAAGGGTCCCGAGCACGTACCATGAGCACGTACTCACCAGATATTCTTATTACCTCTTGTTCTACTGGAGGGATCTTGAGGTGTCCCGAGCATGTACCCGGAGCACGTACTTTCCAATTATTCTTAATAACTCTTGTTCTACTGGAGGGATCTACTTGAGGGATCTTGAAGGGTCCCGAGCACATACCCTGAGCACGTACTTACCAGATATTCTTATTAACTCTTGTTCTACTGGAGGGATCTTGAGGGGTCATGAGCATGTACCCGGAGCACGTACTCACCAGATATTCTTATTAACTCTTGTTCTACTGGAGGAATCTTGAAGGGTCATGAGCACATACCCTGAGCACGTACTCACCATATATTCTTATTAACTCTTGTTCTACTGGAGGGATATTGAGGTGTCCCGAGCACATACCCTGAGCACGTACTCACCAGATATTCTTATTAACTCTTGTTCTACTGGAGGGATCTTGAGGGGTCATGAGCACATACCCTGAGCACGTACTCACCAGATGTTCTTATTAACTCTTGTTCTACTGGAGGGATATTGAGGTGTCCCGAGCACATACCCTGAGCACGTACTCACCAGATATTCTTATTAACTCTTGTTCTACTGGAGGGATCTTGAGGTGTCCCGAGCACATACCCTGAGCACGTACTCACCAGATATTCTTATTAACTCTTGTTCTACTGGAGGGATCTTGAGGTGTCCCGAGCACATACCCTGAGCACGTACTCACCAGATATTCTTATTACCTCTTGTTCTACTGGAGGGATCTTGAGGTGTCCCGAGCATGTACCCGGAGCACGTACTTTCCAATTATTCTTAATAACTCTTGTTCTACTGGAGGGATCTACTTGAGGGATCTTGAAGGGTCCCGAGCACATACCCTGAGCACGTACTTACCAGATATTCTTATTAACTCTTGTTCTACTGGAGGGATCTTGAGGGGTCATGAGCACGTACCCGGAGCACGTACTCACCAGATATTCTTATTAACTCTTGTTCTACTGGAGGAATCTTGAAGGGTCATGAGCACATACCCTGAGCACGTACTCACCATATATTCTTATTAACTCTTGTTCTACTGGAGGGATATTGAGGTGTCCCGAGCACATACCCTGAGCACGTACTCACCAGATATTCTTATTAACTCTTGTTCTACTGGAGGGATCTTGAGGGGTCATGAGCACATACCCTGAGCACGTACTCACCAGATGTTCTTATTAACTCTTGTTCTACTGGAGGGATATTGAGGTGTCCCGAGCACATACCCTGAGCACGTACTCACCAGATATTCTTATTAACTCTTGTTCTACTGGAGGGATCTTGAGGTGTCCCGAGCACATACCCTGAGCACGTACTCACCAGATATTCTTATTAACTCTTGTTCTACTGGAGGGATCTTGAGGTGTCCCGAGCACATACCCTGAGCACGTACTCACCAGATATTCTTATTAACTCTTGTTCTACTGGAGGGATCTTGAAGGGTCATGAGCACATACCCTGAGCACGTACTCACCAGATATTCTTATTAACTCTTGTTCTACTGGAGGGATCTTGAGGGGTCCCGAGCACATACCCTGAGCACGTACTCACCAGATATTCTTATTAACTCTTGTTCTACTGGAGGGATCTTGAGGGGTCATGAGCACATACCCTGAGCACGTACTCACCAGATATTCTTATTAACTCTTGTTCTATTGGAGGGATCTTGAAGGGTCCCGAGCACGTACCATGAGCACGTACTCACCAGATATTCTTATTAACTCTTGTTATACTGGAGGGATCTTGAGGTGTCCCGAGCATGTACCCGGAGCACGTACTTTCCAATTATTCTTAATAACTCTTGTTCTACTGGAGGGATCTACTTGAGGGATCTTGAAGGGTCCCGAGCACATACCCGGAGCACGTACTCACCAGATATTCTTATTAACTCTTGTTCTACTGGAGGGATCTTGAGGGGTCCCGAGCACGTACCCGGAGCCCGTACTTACCAGATATTCTTATTAACTCTTGTTCTACCGGAGGGATCTTGAGGGGTCCCGAGCACGTACCCGGAGCACGTACTTACCAGATATTCTTATTAACTCTTGTTCTACCGGAGGGATCTTGAGGGGTCCCGAGCACATACCCTGAGCACGTACTCACCAGATATTCTTATTAACTCTTGTTCTACCGGAGGGATCTTGAAGGGTCCCGAGCACGTACCCGGAGCATGTACTTACCAGATATTCTTATTAACTCTTGTTCTACTGGAGGGATCTTGAGGTGTCCCGAGCACGTACCCGGAGCACGTACTTTCCAGATATTCTTAATAACTCTTGTTCTACTTTCTACTGGAGGGATCTTGAGGGGTCATGAGCACGTACCCGGAGCACGTACTTTCCAGATATTCTTAATAACTCTTGTTCTACTGGAGGGATCTTGAGGGGTCCCGAGCAGGTACCCGGAGCACGTACTTTCCAGATATTCTTATTAACTCTTGTTCTACTGGAGGGATCTTGAGGGGTCCCGAGCACGTACCCGGAGCACGTACTTTCCAGATATTCTTAATAACTCTTGTTCTACTGGAGGGATCTTGAGGGGTTCCGAGTATGTACCCCAATTTTGGGTTCTAAAATGCAACAGCAACAGTTTTCAAAATAGACATTTTTACACATTCTTCAATAACTGTTGCAATCTCCTCCAAACTTGGGTGGAAGCTTGCCCATGTGGCCCCGCAGACGTGCGCCAATTTTATGGCCAAAGGAGAAAACACAAAAGCAACAGCTTTCAGCAGCATTGTTTTCAAAATAAACATTTTGGAAGCATTTTTCAATAACATTAACAGAGCGATCTTTTCCAAACTTGTGTTGATGTGTATCTGTCGAGTCTTGAAGATGTATGGCAATTATGTGATCAAGAACTAAAATTTAACATCAACAGATTTCATCAACATTGTTTCCAAAATAGACACTTTTGAACTTTTGATAAATTTGTCCTTGTTTTAAAAACTTATTGAAAACAATGACTGAAATGCTAAAGGTGAAATTCAAACAGATAATAAGTCGTTTATAAAGTCCTGTATCGAGCAGATATATTACCCATATAGACGAAGTGTCATGATTTCGTTTGGGCAAAATCCTCCCTTATTCGCCAGAGTTATCTCCCTTGAAAGATTAAAATTCGTCAAAATTTTCAAGTACGGGCCAGATCTCAGAGTTTTGAACCTACACGTACAATTTTTTTTAGATGTCTAAATGTTTGTGTCTGAGCCATATCGCTGAAAATGGGTTTTTTTCAAATGACGCTGTTCCTCAACAAATAGCTTTATTGCGAGTGAATCAAATGTTTCTTTAAATTGGTACCGATCCAATGATATATTTAATGTACTAGACCATTCACGCATGGCTAAAATATCAGATTCCTAAATGACTATCTAATACTTAAAGCCTTTCTTCTACTGGCTTTGTGTCACAAATAATAATAAAATTGCAATCTATCACACTAGAAGTCTGAAATAATAATTCTCATATGCACCATATATAGAGGATCAGGAACTTGGTCCCATTTCATATCACTATTATCAACCTAGTCAAAAATTATCACATTGCTGAAGTTAAATTAGGTTGATAACAGCGATATTAAATGGAACTAAGTTTGAGGTTCTATTTATCATATAAACTGATATTTTGACTAATTTTCCAAAAAATTATGACAAATAAAACATCGTTATTTCGGACATGAAATTACCTTTAAACCTACTTTTAAGATTCCTGCATCTACCATAGAAATTTATAAACATATTTCATAACTATATATATTATATATATATATAATTAAATTTAAATCAACAACGCTAGGGAACATTTGCAGCGTAAAAGGTCATGTCGGATTATTACAAACGTTATCTAACCAATGAAAATAATTCGTTGAATAATACACGGGTGTTCATATCGAGAAACATATAACGGGCTAGAAGGCTTGTTTATATGATAAATATAGATATGATTTTAATTATAACATAATTTGTGGCATAACCAACCTTAGCGAGCTCCTCACGATGCCAATAGACTGACATGCCTGGCGCACCCAAAGGTAAACAAACTTTCTCCGAGCCATCTTTGCTCCAAATACGACACGTATGATCATCAGAAACACTGGCCAGAAAATCACCGCTCTCTGTGTCAAATCTCACACTGTTAATGTAGCTTGTGTGGCCCTCTAGAATCTACAAGCATTACAAGATTCAGCATTATATAAGCCATTCAAACTCTTCCACCTCTGGTAACCTGGCACTATCTCAATCTCAACACAACTACCGGTACATGTATACTGATTATCAGCTGTTGAATATTTTGAAACTAGTGTGACTGGACAATAAGTACAGGATTCAAAGGTAGTATCTTTTAACCGTTCACTGACAAATTCTGTTGAATATTTTGAAATTAATGGCTTCCAGTCAAATTAATTTCAAAATATTCAAGTTTTCCTGTATGGTTGATTAGAAAATCAGATATGAGGAATTCATCAGTGATAGAGTTAAGGAAATAACATAATAAGGAAACTTAGTTACCTCTCTGAGATGTTAAATTTGTTTAGGTGTAGATTTCGCTACCATCTTGGTCACTTCAGCACTAACTGACAATTGCTGGCTAAACTACATCACCCTAGTAAGTTCTTGTGGAGTCAAGTGGCCGCACTGATTGGTAGAATGCTGGTATAAGGTAGCCCTCTTCTTGGCTCATGATTGGTTGGTGTATATAAATTTAAATATCCTCCTTGGCTTTCTGTTTCAACAAATTAGTCTCGATGTTAATGACAGTTGATATGTCCAGTATTGTCAGTTTGCTCTGCCAAAGGTGAGTTAGAATTTGCTTTGAAATTTAGAAAAGCCAACTGAACATGAACCGAGACGAGGGGTATTTACTATATATCAGCCGTGTACCAATCGATGATGTCATGTGACAAAGCTGAGTGGAGTGATGCAGCTAGCGGCCATTGATCAGCGCTGAGGAAGTGAATGCAATGAAAGCTCCACTTAAACAAATTCAACATCCCGGAAAGCTGCAATGTAACTAATACTGAATATTTTTGGAAATATATGACACAACTAAGATGTCACAAAAGCTCATTCCAAATGGGATCTTATTAAACTGGTGTGATAAATTTGATATGAAATGGCAACTCATGTGAGACCCTCTCTAATTGTATACATGCATACAGATTCCAATCATTATATTCACCTTAACTGTATCATCTGTCTTGAGTTCTGAGGAGATCAGTCTGAGCTTGTGATCAGCGCTGGCTGCAACAAACCTGGAAAGATATTACAAACATTATGTTAACCCTTTAATGTCTAAATTTGACCAAGAAAATCTAAAATATGATTGGTTCGGTTATCGAGCCAGTCATTCTAGTGGTAAGTTTTTAAAGATAGTCTTCTCTTGGCCTGCAAATGGGCATTCGTTAACAGATGTACAGAGGCCGGTTTTGGCCGGCTTCATCATGAAAGGTTTAAAGGATTAATTTCACTGCATAAATTGAACATGATAAAACTAGTCAGTGTAAATTTACTCTCAATCTTAGGTACAGTACTACAGCTCAGAAATAAGTTAAAATATTTCCAAAACAAACACAGAAATATGTTAGTTCAAAAGCAAGAAATGTTCTGTTGAATATTTTGAAAATAATTGAATTGGCAATGTCTTCCAATCCTATTATGTTCAAAATATTCAATAGTAATTTTTATTTTGTTTTTGAGTCCCATTATTAGGTGCATTTAGAGATAGGCCATCAAGGGTCCCATTATTAGGCGCATTCAGAAATTGACCTGGCATCAAATATCCGATATTAGACACATTTAGACTGACCTGGCATCACGAACCCCATTATTAGGCACATTCAGAGATTGGCCATCAAGAGTTCCATTATTAGGCACATTTAGAGATTGGCCATCAAGAGTTCCATTATTAGGCACATTTAGAGATTGGCCATCAAGAGTTCCATTATTAGGCACATTCAGAGATTGGCCATCAAGAGTCCCATTATTAGGCACATTTAGAAATTGGCTATCAAGTTCCATTATTAGGCACATTTAGAGATTGGCCATCAACAGTTCCATTATTAGGCACATTCAGAGATTGGCCATCAAGAGTTCCATTATTAGGCACATTTAGAGATTGGCTATCAAGAGTTCCATTATTAGGCACATTTAGAGATTGGCCATCAAGAGTTCCATTATTAGGCACATTCAGAGATTGGCCATCAAGAGTTCCATTATTAGGCACATTTAGAGATTGGCTATCAAGAGTTCCATTATTAGGCACATTTAGAGATTGGCTATCAAGAGTTCCATTATTAGGCGCATTCAGAAATTGACATGGCATCAAATATCCGATATTAGACACATTCAGACTGACCTGGCATCACGAACCCCATTATTAGGCACATTCAGAGATTGGCCATCAAGAGTTCCATTATTAGGCACATTCAGCGATTGGCCATCAAGAGTCCCATTATTAGGCACATTTAGAAATTGGCCATCAAGTTCCATTATTAGGCACATTTAGAGATTGGCCATCAAGAGTTCCATTATCAGGCACATTTAGATATTGGCCATCAAGAGTTCCATTATTAGGCACATTCAGAGATTGGCCATCAAGAGTTCCATTATTAGGCACATTTAGAAATTGGCCATCAAGAAGAGTCCCATTATCAGGCACATTTAGATATTGGCCATCAAGAGTTCCATTATTAGGCACATTCAGAGATTGGCCATCAAGAGTTCCATTATTAGGCACATTTAGAGATTGGCCATCAAGAGTTCCATTATTAGGCGCATATTGCCTTACTTGATTATCTTTGGCACAACAATGAGAGAGCTCTCAGGACTCCAGGAGAGACACATAATGCGGCTCCCGATCTGGAACTCGCGCAACTCTGAGTACTCAACATCATCAACATCAGTGCTTTCTTCCTGAAAAACAAATCACAGTACTGGAAATGTGGAAAACAATGTTTATCACAGAGGGCGCTGCATTCACTATATCTGAAACCGTTACTAATACATGAATTTCATGGACACAAATTTATGAGAAAATATAGTTCCTTGTTAAAAGTGTTTTGCTTCACCATACGAAGCCACTGGTTGAATATTTGCTCTATATCATATTTTCATATCATCGTACTGATGCTTCATACTAGTGTTGGGAACTGGTACTATTTTTGTGATCGATGACAGACAAATCGCCATTGAATCAGCTCACCGAGGTGAGTTAAAAGATAAAACTTGAAACAAACATTCATCCAACAACACCTTTATTACAGCGACGCGAGTGTGTTAGAATAGAGGGATCTGATCTGTCAATCACATACCTGATGTCAAAATCAAATACGTCACCTGCATGTTAGTTGACGCCACAATCAAAATGATGTAGCATGGTCACATAAATCAAAACATCCATCATAAAAGTGTATGAATAGCATGTCATTGATAAATTTCACATTTCATAAACATGATAGCGTTGAATATTTCAAAACTTATTTAACTGGGAGCTGCCAACGGTTAAGTTACCTGTACAATAGTTAGTGCTTAGATTCTGGGAATGCATATTTCAGGGTTTCAAATAGATATATGTTAAAAGCTGCAGAGCTTAGCTAGAAAAGGACCCCTCCATTATTATGATCAAGCAGTGTTGGGAATTGGTACTATTTTTGTGATCGATGATTGGTTTTATATACTAACCGATGATCAATTAATGATTGATCAAAACAGGTTATCATTTTGAATGCAGTAATTATAGCATATTCAAGGATAATTACCCCTTTCAAACTAAGACAGATTCTTAATAATTTAAGGAAAATCTGTTGAATATTTTGAAACTAATTTAACTGGAAGCTGTTGCTGTCTTTGGCAGCAACATCTTCCAGTCAAATAAGTTTTAAAATATTCAACATGTTATTGGTATGGTTGCTTTGAAATTAACATACTATTTTAGTGCTGAAAGAGTTAATGTCTTAGACTAAGGAGTAATAATATATAGTTCCAAAAAGTATTAATTTTCTAGCTTGACCAGCTAAAATATTTAATAAAGTCAATTTATAAACAACCAAAATCGATTTCTGAAATCATGATCGATCGGTTGTTTGAACATGCAAACCAATCAATCATCGATCAAATCGATTAATCGGAACAACACTACTTCAAATATGGGACATCCCATACAAGGCACATCTATTCATCACAACGAAGCCACCTGCAAAGTCTCACTAAATTATCTTTAGAGATTCTGTATTATATATATATATATATATATATATATATATATATATATATATATATATATATATATATATATATATATATATATATATATATATATGCTGATTACAAGAATAACTGACAAAGAGATTTAAAGATTACAAAGCCCATTTTTAAGCCAAAATGTTAGACCTATATAGGTGAATCCTTCAAAGGCACATCTACCCATCATAGAGGAGCCACCTGTAAAGTTTCATTAAACTATCTTTTAAAGCGATTCAGAAACAGCAACCAGTTAAATTAGTTTCAAAATTGTCTATGTCAGCTTACCTATATAGTTACGTTGATATTGGGATTCTGGGAATTCAGGGTTCGCTCGATCACAATACAGGCAGAGCATGGGTGAAGCTTAGTTAGAAATGGGCGGAGCTTAGCTAGAAATGGATCCATCTAAATTGTAGAACCATGTACAGAACAATGGCTGATTCACAGAGATTATGTAATACCATCATGACCATTGACTGCAGGGCCATGTACAGAATAATGACTGACTCACAGAGATTATGTAATACCATCATGGCCATTGACTGTAGGGCCATGCACAGAATAATGACTGACTCACAGAGATTATATATCATGACAACCATTGACTGTAGGGCCATGTACACCACAATGGCTGACTCATAGACGTTATATATCATCATGACCATTGACTGTATGGCCATGTACAGAACAATGGCTGACTCACAGAGATAATATCCTCACGACCATTGTAATGTAGGACCATGTACTGAACAATGGCTGACTCACAGTGATAATATCCTCATGACCATTGTAATGTAGGACCATGTACTGAACAATGGCTGACTCACAGTGATAATATCCTCATGACAATTGTAATGTAGGACCCTGTACAGAACAATGACTGACTCACAGTGATAATATCCTCACGACCATTGTAATGTAGAACCATGGCTGACTCACAGTGATAATATCCTCATGACCATTGTAATGTAGAACCATGTACTGAACAATGGCTGACTCACAGTGATAATATCCTCATGACAATTGTAATGTAGGACCCTGTACAGAACAATGACTGACTCACAGTGATAATATCCTCACGACCATTGTAATGTAGAACCATGGCTGACTCACAGTGATAATATCCTCATGACCATTGTAATGTAGAACCATGTACTGAACAATGGCTGACTCACAGTGATAATATCCTCATGACCATTGTAATGTAGGACCATGTACTGAACAATGGCTGACTCACAGTGATAATATCCTCATGACCATTGTAATGTAGGACCATGTACTGAACAATGGCTGACTCACAGTGATAATATCCTCATGACCATTGTAATGTAGGACCATGTACAGAACAATGGCCGACTCACAGTGATAATATCCTCACGACTATTGTAATGTCGGACCATGTACTGAACAATGGCCGACTCACAGTGATAATATCCTCACGACCATTGTAATGTAGAACCATGTACTGAACAATGGCTGACACACAGTGATAATATCCTCACGACCATTGTAATGTAGGACCATGTACTGAACAATGGCTTACTCACAGTGATAATATCCTCATGACCATTGTAATGTAGGACCATGTACTGAACAATGGCTGACTCACAGTGATAATATCCTCATGACCATTGTAATGTAGGACCATGTACTGAACAATGGCTTACTCACAGTGATAATATCCTCATGACCATTGTAATGTAGGACCATGTACTGAACAATGGCTGACTCACAGTGATAATATCCTCATGACCATTGTAATGTAGGACCATGTACTGAACAATGGCTGACTCACAGTGATAATATCCTCATGACCATTGTAATGTAGGACCATGTACTGAACAATGGCTGACTCACAGTGATAATATCCTCATGACCATTGTAATGTAGGACCATGTACTGAACAATGGCTGACTCACAGTGATAATATCCTCATGACCATTGTAATGTAGGACCATGTACTGAACAATGGCCGACTCAGTGATAATATCCTCATGACCATTGTAATGTAGTACCATGTACTGAACAATGGCCAACTCACAGTGATAATATCCTCATGACCATTGTAATGTAGGACCATGTACAGAACAATGGCTGACTCACGGTGATAATATCCTCATGACCATTGTAATGTAGGACCATGTACTGAACAATGGCCGACTCAGTGATAATATCCTCATGACCATTGTAATGTAGTACCATGTACTGAACAATGGCCAACTCACAGTGATAATATCCTCATGACCATTGTAATGTAGGACCATGTACTGAACAATGGCTGACTCACAGTGATAATATCCTCACGACCATTGTAATGTAGGACCATGTACAGAACAATGGCTGACTCACAGTGATAATATCCTCATGACCATTGTAATCCAAGATGGCTGCCAAGCAAATCTACCCATCATGATCCCACACTACCCTAGATGACATTTCATGAGTTTTGAATCAATCCACCAAGTGGTTTCAGAGATTTTGAAAGACTTGTTTCTGTCATAACGAAAATCTTTAGGTTTTACTTCTAAGAAAGATATAATATCATATAAACTCATTTAGTTTGTCAGAAGTTAAGTATCAACATTACTAAATAATACATTGATAGCATTAAGGTTAGTTGTATGTTTTGGCAGTACTTTTCCTTCATTAATTAAATGTTTCATGTTTACCTTATTGGGTGGGCAACTTTTACTATCATTAACAATTTGATAAGAACTTAAATTTGATTTAGTCTAGGAACTTGACTTATTATTTTTAAGTGAATGATTTTTTGATGATAGAAACTGTGTACTGGCTTTATTTATAATCTCTCTCAGGACTATCAACACTCAGATTATGTTTTTCACGTGCTGTGATATATGACTTGCATCATGTATAGAAAAGCTGTCATTTATCAGGGATTGAAACCAGTTAGAGTGAATGAAACCATACATATTTTTATCAATATCTGAATAAAAGTTGTTAGGTTGCCTTAAATACTATACATTAGATACATGTGTTTGCTGTACATAAGGTGAAAAACAAACATTATTTATGATGTGGCTAGCATAAGCGTTTTGTCCAGGTTTAAAATGACATGAAGCATTATTTAAACATGTGTTTATTGTGACTGGATTGAAATTATACACGGGGGTACTCTCATTTACAGTTCTTATATTTTTCCATAGTATGTAGTGAGTATCCATTGAGGAGAAATATGTTAATGGTAGGTTACCTGATTGGCGTAATAACTTGGGTATCTTATATAACTTGGATGACTTGTATGACTCCACCCTTGTGTCCCCGCATTTTGAAAACTTGGGTTATCTGTCTGCTGAGTTGGTGCTATATACAGTGTTTGGGAAACTCAGGCAACTGCAAAGGTAATTTACTATGTTTTCAGCTAAGACACGTGTGCCATTTACATTTGGGTGAATATGGTCATAACAAAACTTTGTGTATATCATTCCAGATGGGTCAATGAAGAGTAGGGAGTTGTCTATAAACTAAAGGTAGTATGCAATGATTCTGAAAGCATGACTAGCATACTATTAAATTCATGTTGATTTTGTGGACGAGGTAGAAGACATGATGTAAAAATCTGAATGTGTCGTGAGATAACACAGATTTGGGCTACCAGTGCGGTATAGTCCTCAATTATGTCCTGCAAATTTCCCTTAGCGATGTCATTTTATTGTGGTGAATGTCGCGACGAGATAGTTATAGGCCTATGTGGTAGATTTGGGCGCATATATCATCCAGCAGTGACTAAGATCCTTATTATTACCCCCAGGGTTGGCAAGTTTTGGACACTAGAGGTTTAAACCGCGGTTTAAACCATGGTTTAAACCGTCCGCCCAAAATAGGTTTTGGACACCTTAAATTGTCCAAAACTGTCCAAAACCTAAAATATTGGTATAAAAAATATTTTTCTGAAATGTAATTTTCTTAAAACAACTATATAGCATTTAGACACATACAGGTACATGTACATATTGATGGATGGTTATCTACATGTATTTTTGGATACTTTATTGCTATATAATAATAATAATAATCTAAAAGGACACATATGATTTCAATAAATTAGGAGTCTTATTTGCTTCTTTCTATAATCCATGGGTTAATTTTTTTCAACTTTTGTTTGTCTTAAATGTTTTAACTCTATATTTCGACCAGTTGTGTTAAACCCACAGAAACCCTATTTAATCAATAATGTAAACATATTAGACTACCTATGTACAGCTAGATGTTTATATTATTGAGAACTGTCTCTGTGTCTAAATCTATTTCTTGCAAAATGTTCATGGCCTATGGAAGAATCTTAAACTCATAGAGAAAATATAGTCTGCTAAGATGTTGTTTCAACAATTAACTGATGACCCTTGCTCTCTAAGGCTATTTTAGAATGCACTACTCAGTACAGGTCTGATAATCTCTGATAACCACAATCACATGCTGAGCCTCTTTACAATTCAATGGTATAGGTGTGATAACTGGCCTGTGAGGGCGCTGGCTTAAGATTAGAAATAACACACAATGATCTGCTTAACCCTATACTTTCTGTAACCCAGGGTTTTCAGAAATACTCTTGCCTGAATACCTTTACTACAGTAATATTATGAAAACAATTTGGCATAGCACACTAACACCCTTCAGATAGACTGATGCAAACAGTCAAACTAATATTCAGCAAGTCCCAAAGTTTTGAAAATAAATAAAAACTTGCATTTATTTGACAGAAGGGTGGTCTATCTTTAACTCTATCCATTCCAAATTTTAAATGTATTGAATTATGACATAAAATTAATTAAAATAAAATGGATTTGTTTAATATAGTGCTTTTGATGCAATCTCTGATTTCTTGTTATTTTTTAATAGGATTATGATGCATAAGAGTATGGTGATATGTCCAACATAGTTTTGGACAGTTTTGGACTGGTTTAAACCATTTAAGACAGGTTTTAGACAGGTTTTGGACAATGTCTGCTCAAAGTTAGTTTTGGACTGTCCAAAACCCAACCCTGATTACCCCTCACAAAAAGTGGTAACTCGTGTTTATTTCTGTTATTTAATTTTACCGCTTTCTTCGTATGGCGAAAAAAGCATCATAGAAGTATTGCCATATTTATTAAAATGTTGTAGACATATATAATTTTATTTATGGTGTTTTAACCAGATTTTGTGGCAATCCGAATGCCCATAGTAAACCTATGGGAGGGGTTAAAATCAAGATATAACACGTATACTTATACTAGCGGACACAATCATATATGGCGGCCAAGATCAGTGGTAACAATGTTATGATTCAATGTATTTCCGAGTGATTTTGAATACAACGAAAACTGGTATCGATTAAATATTTTCAGATTTTCAAAATGTAAAACTCATAAACGTATATAGTGCCATGGATATATATGCATTCTGAATGTTACAACAATGGAATTTAGAAGATACAACTAAGAACAAACCTTAAATTTACAACTTGCTACTGTTACTGTGGTCTCGCCCCCAATTGCTAAAAGAGGACTTCCCCATTCGAATGGGGCAAATTCCAATGAATAAACAACATCCCGGTAATCTACTGTATGGGTAGCTTCTGTCTCAATCTCTGTCATAGTGATAATCGCATAAGAAAGTTCAGGGTTTCAAAACAAAGTGTCAAAATATGTTGAATGTTTAGAAATTAGTTTTTCCCAGATTTTTCGAATGGTTTAACTCGAGCTGATGGGATTGGTCAGATCTGGGGAGAACCAAGGGTGGAAGGGTGAGGTTGACAGACTAGATACAGAAACACGGGTTACCTATCACGTTTTTCTAAAAGCAGAACGAACTGAAGTGAGTTCAGGAAGGGAAATGTGCGGGGAACATTCGCTTATTTATGTTCACTGTTCGCCTCCCAGAACGAGTTGTCACGCGTAGCTTCGATGAGCATTCTTTTACGACGTCACGTGTTAATTATGAGAGTTAACTTTTTGTCAGATCCGATGCATTATGATGTCATATTTATTAACATAACAAGTATACAGCTTACCAGGACTTTACGTCCTATTATCAGCTGGTGTATAAACTATAATTATTAATTATTAATGTATGGTGATTTTCGGGTGATTTGGCTTATCTAATGCTCTATAGTTGTAGTACACTGGGTGCGTTACATAGATTTTGTCTAGTCTAGCTTTGAATGTGTTTATGGTAGGTGCGTCAACGACTGTTTCCGGTAATGCATTCCACCAGTCTATGATTCTGTTGGAGAAAAAATTCAGTCTATTGTTAGTATTCGCTCTAGTTTTTCTAAGTTTGAATTTGTGGCCACGTGTTCTGTCATCTTGATTTAATGTGAATAGTTTACTGGGATTTACTGAGTAGATATTATTAAGATACTTAAAAACATTTATGAGATCTCCTCGTATTCTTCTATACATTAAGGTTGGTAAGTTGAGATTCCGAAGACGATTTTCATAGGACATGTTCCGCAAAGCTGGTACCATTTTAGTCGCTCGTTTCTGGACTTTTTCTAATTGTTCGGCAAATTTCCATGTGTGTGTGGACCAAACGGGACCAGCCTACTCCAGATGAGGGCGTATTAAACTTTGGTACAGCATCTTAAATATCTCTGTAGTAATGGAATCAAACGTTCTCCACATAAGCCCTGTCATTCTGTTGGCTTTTGATGTGATGTTATTTATATGGGTTTCAAATGTTAAGTTTGAATCGATTATTATACCCAGATCATTGATCTCGCTCTATTATTACGTCATAATGAATATCAGGGTCTCAGAAACAATCTGCAAGCATACACATATTTGTTGAAGACTAACATAACACTACGATCGCTAAGAACACATTGGTATGCATTATTTATGGCTACATAGACCATCAATGTGTCTCAATTGACGATGCTGTATATTTTGCCACCATCGCAAATCATGGCGAGTCACCTATAAAGTTGTTCGCCTCGCCACAAAAGGTTTGCCGCGAACGTTCGGCCAACAGCTTGTTTAGGAGGGCAAACATACCACATGACCTAACAATTGTTCGGCGAATGGAAAATATTTGCTCTCCTGAACGGACATTGTGTTATTTTGTGTGTTTCGAAAAATCTAGCAAATTTACATAGATACATAGATGTCTTCTGCTGGTTAGGCTAGACAGCCTGTAGCAGATCTTCACTCTCATGCTCCTTGTCGCTAACTTCTTGCACCTGTTTAACTTGGATGTGGGTGCAGACAGGCTCGATTGGGAAGTTAGTTTCAAAAGTTTTACTGCACTAGCACTTGTCTAATCATCCCAGGTGTTCAGTGTTGGGGCAGATACAACAGACTCTGGTAAACTGTTCCAGTAGTTGATCACACAGATGCTGAAAAACCTTTTTCTTGTGTCAGTGTTAAACCATTGCTTTAGAAGCTTGTAACTGTGGCCTCTGGTATGTTTGGTATTGTCAGGTGGCAGCAGCTTCTCTTGATCAACATTGTAGGTGTTATGCATATGTACCTGTATGTTTTGATTAGATCTCTGCGGAGGCATCGGTATATCAGGCTTGGCAGTTTTGACTCCTCGAGCCGCTCTTTATATGCTTTGTGCTTCAATCCAGGTACCAGTTTCGTTGCACGTCATTGTACGTTCTCAGGAAGCTGGGCATCTTTCTTATGCAAGGTGGACCATACACCATTCCTGCATTCAAGATTGGGGCTGGACTAAACCTTTATACAGTAGGACAAGTGTTCTGGCATCTAGACAATTGAAAGACCGTTGAATCATACCAAGGATCCGGTTTGCTTCGTTTACTGCCATTTCTGCATGCTGGTTGAATTTCAAGTTGTTATCCACATATGCACTGAGATCTTTTGCACAGTTCGTTTCTTCCAATGTGACACTTTGAGAGTTCTCATTCATCATGTATGGAATTCTGTTGCCCGTTTTTCCCAAATGCATGATTTTGTATTTTGAGGCATTAAAACGCATTTTCCAAGTATCTTCCCAATCTACCAAGTTTTCAAGATCTGTCTGGAGCTGATCATGGTCTTCTGTTTCATTAACTTAAGCAAATAGTTTGGTGTCATCTGCTAACATCTTTGCAATGTTGTATACTGTTTGCAGCATGTCGTTAACATACAAATAATGCAGGACCTAGTACGCTGCCTTGAGGGATTCTGCTGAGCACTGGTGTCCAACTGGAGCAAGAGCCATTGATCATTACTCGTTGATTTCTATTTTCCAGGAATTCCTCTATCCACCCAATAGCTATGCCATAGCTTTTCAGTTTGCCCAGTAACCTCATGTGGGGTACAGTGTCGAATGCTTTGGCGAAGTCAAGGTAAATGACATCCGCTACTGCTTTGCCCTCATCTACAGCCTTGCAGTAGAAGTCGATGGATTCTATGAGCTGGGTAGCGCATGATCATCCGCTAGCAAAGCCATGCTGACAGTCGGTGATGTGGCTGTACATGTGCTTCATCAGCGTATCTCTTATAAACCGTTCCATTGTTTTGCATACCACATATGTTAAGCTGACTATTCTGTAGTTGTTGGGTAATGAACGTTTTCCCTTTTTGAAAATTGGGGTTATCTGCCCATTCTTCCAGTCTTGGGGTAGTACTCTTTGTCTTAAGAATCTATTAAAAAGTAGAGTCATAGGTTTCGCAATTGCTTTACTAACTTCTTTCAGTACCCTAGGATGCAGTTCATCCAGTCCTTGCGCTTTGGTTACCGACAGGTTATTAAGTTCTTTGGCGACACCATCCTCTTTAATCACAGTCTCATCCAATCTATCTGACACTGTTGTATTGGGTAATATTCAGATGCGTGTTGCGTCTTCATGGGTAAATACACTTGTAAGGTAATTATTTAGTTCTTCTGCCTTCTCAGCATCAGATCCTGTAATTGTGCCGTCCTCTCGTTGCTGGTCTGCAATTCCCGACTTTGTCTTTAGTTTTGATTTGACATAGCTGTTAAAAGTTTTAGGGTTGGTTTTGGATTTCTTTGCTACCTCATGTTCAAAATTTCGCTTTTCTTTACACACCTGCCAACTGATTGCGACATTTGGAATATTCTTTGTATTGTGATTCAAATTTGATTAGCTATGACGAAGAAAATAAGAAAATAACCCACTGATAAAGTGCAACATAATGGCCACTACATGTAATACAATATAACATGACATATCTAAATATATAGGTCCTACCAAGAAAAATGGCTCGGACGAATGTGAACGGTAAAAACAATCAACCACTGGACAAAGCCACACTAAAAGTATTGAGAAAATGTACAATGTGGAAACAATGCATGGAGACAAAGGATTGAGAGAAATATAATGAATACTGTAGGATCAGAAACAAAGTGTGAACAATAACAATGAGAATGAGATAATATTTGCCCGTGTTTAAGACTATATGCTCGGCCTCAACGTGGCGCAGGGGTGTAACCCACTGGGTGTCAATCCAGACATTTGGAGGGGCTAACCAGAGCATTATGCACAACGCCAATGAAATGACACTTGGAGATCGAATCAACCGAAATGGTGCTCACCCTGTGAGGATCCACCAGGCAGGCGCAGCGCCCGGCTCCATGCCTCGAAGGAGCCTGCCCTCAGCTACTGGAGGTCCCATCAACTCGTCTTGTGGAGCCATGGGACGAGGATGGAGAGCTACTGGCCAACCGAAAGAGAAGACCAAATCCCCAGTATCAACATCATGCACTGGAATGCAGAAGGGGTTACCAACAAGAAATAAGAGCTCGAACAGTTCCTGTACGAAAACAACATTGATATCTGCTGCATCAAAGAGACACACCTGCAAGAAGGAAAACCATTTACGATCAGAGGTTACCAGATTTTCTGGTGTGATCGAAGAGGAAGAAAGAAAGGCGAGGTGATCACCTTGGTCCGAAACAGCGTGAACGCCAGCCAGATCAAAACGTTTATGGAAGAGGCAGAATATATCAAGATCAAGGTAACAACCAGCAACTCTGTGATTGACATTGTCAATTATTACTGCCCTAATGACAAGAATCTCTCACTTGACACAATCCATGTCCCGGACTGCCATTTCCTCATTGCGAGAGACTTTAATAGCCAGTCCCAGAGCTGGGGATACAGAACACTTGATAAACGAGGAGAAGACATTGAAGAATGGCAAGATGAAAAGCACCTTTTACTTGTCAACGATCCCACAGATCAGCCTACCTTCTAATTGCGCCGGTAGCACCAGACAACAATGCCGGACTTGGCATTTTGTACCGAAGACATTCACAGAAACCTTAGTAGAGTGGTCGGATCGCAGTTAGGAGGAAGCGACCACTGCCCAGTCCTCCTCTCTCTTTCTGGGAGTATTTCGACAAGTTCACCTCAACATCCAAGGTGGAACTACAAAAAGGCAAAATGGAGTCTATTCGGCATTCGTTCCAATGAGCTTACCCAAAATATAGCAGTAGAAGAGAGAAACATCAACAATGTGGTCAAGGAATTTAATTCAAGTATTCTCAAGGCTGCCAACGAAGCGATTCCTCGAGGGTTTAGGAAAAACCACCGCCCCTACTGGACAACAGAACTGCAAGCAGCACATGATAAACTAGACAAGGCCTGAGAAGATGCAGAGGGTAATCCCTGTCATGAAAACCACTTCACGCTACAACAAACTAAAGCCAGGTATCTAAAGACCAAGCTGGAGGCCAAAAGAAGAAGCTGGAGGGAAAAGATGGCAGGGTTTAATTTAGAGAGACATCACAAAGGTATGGAGACTGACTAAAGCACTGAATGATGAGGGTGTCGGGGGAGAGAAGATTACTCTTGAAGAAGATGGACATACACTGACAGGAAATATGGCTGCAGATGCCTTTGCGAAGGCATATGCAAAAGAAAGCAACATTTATATACCACGAATGCGTCAAAAAGAGGTTAGAAAAGAGCAAAAGGAAAGAACAGACACCAACACTCACGATGCAATGAAAGTTGACATTAGTTTAGCAGAACTGATGAGGGATATCCGCCAATTGAAGAAGAAGAAATCCCCAGGGCCAGATGGCACTACGAATGAAATGATCCAACACCTTGGTAATGCATCTCTTCGCAAGTTGCTAGACATCTTTAATCTCAGTTGGACCAATGGAGAGGTTCCTCAGTGCTTGAAGGAAGCCAGAATGACTCCTCTTCTGAAAAAAGGGAAGAACAAGACGAAAGTGCTGAGCTACCGTCCTATCAGTCTTACAAGCTGCATATGCAAGACCATGGAGCGCATCATCAACCAGCGGCTGCAGTGGTACCTGGAGTCGGAGAACATTATAGTTTCAGAGCAGGCCGGCTTCAGAAGATACAGGAGCACAGAAGATCAAACAACACATCTTGTACAGGTCATGGAGGACACTTTTCAAGCCAAGAAGGTGATGCTAGCTGCCTCTATCGATCTGCAGAAGGCATTTGACAAGGTGTAGAAGGATGGCCTCCTCGTGAAGCCCCGGCGCACAGGCATCAGTGGCAACATGTTCCGATGGACCAAGTCATACCTACACAATCGCAGAGCTAGGGTGCTGGTGGATTGACAATCTGGACAGAATATATTGCTGAGACAAGGGTTGCCTCAAGGCGGAGTATTATCACCAACTCTGTTCATACTCTTCATTAATGACATTGTAGCAGAGCTGCCCAATCGGATCCAATCAGCTCTCTATGCAGATGACCTCGTACTCTGGTGCACCGAGGAGTACACAACGACTGCCACGTACAGAATGCAGCTCGCCTTGGACAGAATTACAGCTTGGGACAATCGCTGGTGTATTACCATCAACAAAGAAAAATCATCAGCCATGCTATTCTCACTGTCCACCAAAACCAAGGTTGGCAATCTGACACTGGGCGGTACTCCACTCGAGTATGAGGACCAGCAGACATACCTTGGAGTCACCTATGACAGAAGATTAACATGGAAGGAGCACATCCAGAACGCAGAGGCAAAGGCCAGAAGAAAGCTAAACATCATGAGGAAGCTGGCAGGAACAAAGTGGGGTGCCAATGAAAGGATCCTCAAGACCATCTACCTAGGTGCCGTACGACCACACCTTGAGTATGGATCAAGGTCATGGATGACAGCAGCTAAATCTCATCAACAGAACCTCGACAGAGTACAAAACCAGGCGCTGCGCATCATCACTGGTGGAATGAGATCAACACCAATAGAAAAAATGGAGCAGACAGCTGGCATCCCACCACTTAGCAAAGGAAGGGAATGCAAAGCACTGATCCAAGCTGCAAAGTTCAAATCGTTCAACAACCACCCGATGAAGATCAGGCAAGCACAGCTGTCATCAGGAAGACTTAAAAGATCAAGTTTTGTGATAGAGATAAAAGCACTTCAAAGGAAACACCAAGAAATGTTGCCAGCACAAATAGAAGACCCAAACCACACCCTTGATCCTCCACCCTGGGAAAACAAACTAGAGAGCATAGCTATTCGCACCACAGTACCTCATCTCACAACCAAAGATGAATACAGTGATGTGAGCAAGAAGGCCCTGACCCTAGCCATGCTGGAAGAAATGTACCGTCAGGAGACATGGATAAGGATCTACACAGATGGATCAGCCAAAGATGCAATTAGGAGCGGAGGTGCCGGACTGCACATACAGTATCCAAACGGACAACATGAGTCAGCTGCAATACCGACAGGCAAACACTGCACAAACTACAGAGCTGAAGTCGAAGCACTGGTTCATGCAGCTAATACCATCAGCAGAACAGCAGACCCTATTGCACAGATTGTCTTTTTATCTGATGCCCGCTCCGTGCTTGAGGCTATCACCAAAGGTAAGCTGCCACAACTTGAAGAAGCACTACAAACCATCAAATGCTTTCGGATAGCACTGCAGTGGATCCCCTCACACTGTGGAGTCCAAGGAAATGAGGAAGCAGACAAGATGGCAAAGGTGGGTGCAGAAGAGAATCAGACAGAAAACATGGTTACCCATACAGAGATGAAGACTATCATCAAGTAACTCTATAGAACACCTCAATCAGAAGATGCCTACCATCATCTCTCGAGACCAGAGCAAGTGACCATTTTTCGTCTCAGAACTGGACACAACAGACTAAACCAACACATGTACAGGCGGGTCCACCTTACGACATCGCCTGTTTGTCCTTGTGGAGAAGCAGAACAGACCACAGAGCACATACTTCAATGTTGCAGTACGTATCATCTGCTGAGAGAAGAGATCTGGCCTTTGTCAACCTCTCTTCTTGAAAAGCTGTATGGGCCTGTGGAAGAACTGCAGAAAACCACAGATTTCATCTTGAGAACGGCTCTCCAAGTGTGATACCAGCGATCGAAAAGAAGAAGAAGAAGAAAATATTTGAAGAAAATATAGGGAAGCAAGACAAGAGTAAACCGAAATTGATTTAGAACTACATTACATCGAAATGCAATACAAAAGACGGGATGAGTCTCGGTATCCGCCGTATTGTAGCCAAGTTGTTATTTTACATGGTGGCATATGTAGTAAACAATAAATAAAACATGGACCAGTTAAAGCCTCCAGGTTCATTGACAATGAGCGGCATGCAATGTGCCTGAAAATCGGAAAAGGTGGAAACAAAGATTTGAATCGTTCAAAATAGGTTCTGGACTGAATGAAAAGTCGCAGCAAAGTACAGTCTTCAACTTTTCTACACACACATATATATATATATATATATATATATATATATATACACCTGTGCAAAAGTTAAGCACCACCCTATTTTTACGCACATGCGAGGGTATATTCATGTGCTATGAAGAAAGCAATAGCATAAACATTTATGTACCCATCCATCTTAGTGCAAGAGGTAATAATGCAACTAGAGGAATGCTGATTATGATGGTGGGGAAACACTGTATGTTTTTGTTTGAACTTGAAAACGAGGCCTGAATTTGGTTACGTTGACACAACTGACAACTATTGCCCTACAGTTGACACACGTGGCTAGATTGTCAATAATGGTGTCTGAAAACGAAGTTTAACATCTGTGCACGAGTTTGAGACTGTCATTATTAATACCGGGTATATCCACCTTGTGCCTGGATGATGGCCTGGACACGACGTCTCATGCTGGTCACCAACCGACTGATACGCCATTGTGGTATTCGTTGCCATTCAAGATGGAGTGCGTCTGTTAATTCCTGTAGGTTCTGCACAGGAGGATCCCTCCTTCTCACCATGTTTCCCAGAATGTCCCAGATATGCTCAATAGGGTTCATGTCAGGGCTCCTTGCTGGCCATGGTAGGGTTTCGATGGCATTCTGGCGGAGGTATTCATGCACAGCTCTAGCACGATGTGGTCGGGCATTGTCATCCATGAATATAGGGTGGGTTCCAGGTGCATGATTCACAAAATGAGGGACCACAACTCTATCCAGTATGGAATCTTGATATCTTTGTCCATTTAGTGTTCCAGGTACAGTCAACAGATCCAGCTTACAATCAAATGAGATGCACCCCCATATCATAACGGAACCTCCACCAAATGGAACTTCTTCCATGATGTTACGTTGGTCGTACGCCATGCGTCTGGACCTCCATACACGAGTTCGACCATCTGTGGCATGAAGCAGGAACCGACTTTCATCGGACCAGTGTACCCATCTCCAGGATCTCATGTTCCAGTGTCTTCTTTCGTTGCACCACCTCAGACGCTCCTCTTT
This sequence comes from Chaetoderma sp. LZ-2023a, assembly GCA_034401795.1. NCBI lineage: Eukaryota > Metazoa > Mollusca > Caudofoveata > Chaetodermatida > Chaetodermatidae > Chaetoderma > Chaetoderma sp. LZ-2023a. The sequence continues at coordinate 29,162,371 of CM067374.1, forward strand.
GTGGTATGCAGTGAGGAGAGGACGTCTGACAGGTCTCCTAGCTTTCATGCCAGCAGCATACAGTCTCCTTTTGACGGTAGACATTGACACTCTATTGCGCATTTCCCATTGCTGGCTGAGCACTCTGCTGTTGGTGAATGGAGATCTCCTAACAAGGCGTACTAGGGCTCGATCATCACAGGCAGTAGTCTTCTTCGGTCTTCCAGATCTAGGCCTGTCCTTCACCTCGTTAGTTTGCCCATGTTTTGCAATCAAACGACTGATTACAGTATGGTTAATGTTCAGCTGTCTGCCAATCTCTCTGCATGACATACCAGTGGTATGCATGCCTATGATTTGCCATTTCACACGATCACTTAACCTTCGTCTTGCCATAGCGGCTCACAATCAAGAGCTAATTCTCTCTGTACAAATAAACCACGGTCATGAACACAAAATTCCTAATCTTGTCGCCTAAATCTGTATGTAATGTTCTACACCTCAAACTGGACTTTTACATAACTGAACACGTGTTCTGTTTCCCGCCACGCACGGACATCAAGCGGCGTGAAGTCATGCATGCATGTGCATTTCGTACTTGGAATTATGTCAGCTAACGCGGGGACAAAAAGTATGGCAGCCTAGTTGTACCATCATGTTTCTACGTTCTATTGTTTTTGCTGGTGCTTAACTTTTGCACAGGTGTATATATATATAACACCTTTGAGTTCGAAAATGAAGGTGATCATGAAAAATTGGATGTAGGCCCTATTATGCGAGAAATTTTACATTTACTAGCTGTAATCCCAGAAAAAATGTAACTTGGGAACTGCATAACCTTTTCACCCGAAGGCAGTTCTGTTGAAACAATTGACCAATATGTGACAGATCTTCGAACCAAATCCAGTAGCTGTGAATTCGGACAGCTTTGTGACACATTAATACGTGAACGGATTGTTTGTGGAATATTGGATAATTCTGTTCAAAGCAGACTCCTGAGAGATGCGGATTTAACCCTTGAAAAATTAATTGACATTTATAGGGCAGCTAAGTTAAGCAGCAAGCAACTTAAAAGTCTACAAGGCAAATATGTGTGTGACGGAGTAATTTCACCGCTGGTAAAGTCACTGCGTCACAGTGGTTGTCAGTGTTTTCACTGTAATTTTTTATTTTTACATATTTTGTGGTGGTATGGTAACTTTAAGTCTTGTGACGTATGTGTATGGATGTCATTTCATTCATGGGTTAGTGCCGTAGTCACCTGCACTGGTGGCGTAGGGATATTTCACAGATTTACGGGAAAATCCTGACAAATTGTACGGCAAGGGTCGTCTAAGCTGTCTTCGGGATAGGTATTGGTAGATAACTTCAAAACAACAACATAATGTTCGTGTGATTGGTTAAAGCAGGCACTATATTGCCTTGTGTGTGAGGTTACGGAAAATAGTGCGTGCGTGTGGTATGCGATAGGCAGAACCACATGGATTCACCATATTGAAATCAGTGCAACCACACCACATCGATTTGGTGGAGCAGCAAACGAGGGCCATTCGGCTATGTATGTGTGAAACCATGTTTGTCCAATAACATTAATGCAGCTGCAGGTGTTTGTACCCTTACCCACATTATAGATATAGAAACAAGAATGTGTAGTTGTTGAGAAAATAGCTTTTGTCTGTCCTTGTGATGCGTAATTGGAATAAATAGTTTTCCTTGGGAGGAGAGTCGCTTTCGGGTGTTTTGGCGTAACTGACGTAGTTTCAACTGACGATGTAGAGTTTCGTTTTCGGGAGATGTGCAGTTGACTTTCATTCTTGACCCTTTAGGAAGTGACGTTTATCAACATTTAAAGCAGAAATTTGGTGTTCTATAAAGAAAGTCGATCATAATGTCAAATCTATGGACTTTTCGATACTTAAGAATAAATTAAATTTGAAAGTGTATATGTGGAAGTGATCTTGGACATACTATGGAAGTGATTAATATGGTTCAGGGGTTGGTTATAAGATCTAGTGGGAAAGTAAGGTGGGGGACGTATTTTTCTTGTATTATTTTATTATACCGATCACCTTGTGTGATAGGAGGGTTCTCATTGTTGTAGAAACCTTTCCAATTATTGTAATGTTCTCTTCGTGGGGTTTTTCCTATATGGACTACTTCTTGCGAAGGTAGTATATATAGGTAGTATTTTGAAATTTTATTCAGAACTTAAAATTTCATTGCCATGTTATATAGACCAGTCGTTTGAAAGTTTTGTGGGGAAAAAAATCTACCTGCAAACATGATCTTGTTGTGATTTCTCTACACTCTGACAATGTGCTCACGGTTCAACATATAATACCCAACACATTAAAGATCCCGTAAAGCTGACGAATTCACTTTCAATAATTTAAAATTCTGGCCTTATCTTTACATATTCAAAACTCTTCTTAAATTTGTTTAGATACTTGTTTTAAAATCGATTAAGGAAAACCATTTCGGATCAGTTTAGACCAATATAGATTAAAGGTACATAGTTTGAAATCGCTAGCTTACAAATGCATAGTGTGCGGAAATCTGGAAAACCTCTCAAAACGAAGTACAGTCAAGCAAGTGTCCAGCATATGGAAAAACTTGTTTGCATTGTAATCAGAAAAAACAGTTCGATAAGATTAAGGATTAAGCAAACACAGCAGAAAAATGTGCATGGGTTATCTGATGGTATGGATTCAGGAAGAAATGCGTTAAACGATTTCTTCATTGGAACCATGCAAAAAACAATTCTGGGAAAAACAGGCTGAATGGAGCAGACACCTAAAAGTGAACAATGTTATTGAAAAGTTCAAAATTGAGACTGCTTCGGAAATGCAATACTATGTCAAAGACAATATTTCGCCTTCTTGGATGTTCAATTTTTTTCAATTTCAATTTATTAATCAATACATGTACAGTAATGATATGCTATATATGTGTGTAACAATATGAGCGTACACCCACATAATTGTATATAATCGAATAGACAAATGATTGTATATGTTATTAAGATTCAAAGTAGAGTTTAGGGTCGTATCACACATATAAACCCACACATGCTCACATAGCCGCACATGCTTACTGTCACATTGCGCACATGCGCTCGCTCGCACACACTCATGCTCGCTTACACACACAGACGCACACCTGCCCACACCCATACTTTCAGTCAGATAGCATATCTGTGTAGAAATTTAAATTTAGATGCTAGGTGTGGGGAGAACTGTTGATGAAACTATGCAACAATATTGTGATCGCAGTCAGATGATATTTATTAGGTGACTGTGCTACTATGGGGTGTGTTTAGTGAAGTCTCCCAACTTTTTAACATTTCAAAGATAAATTAGCTGACAATTGTTGACAGTTTGGGAGGACAGTCAAGAATGAAGAATAGTTTCTCCATGTCATTTAGGTTATGGAACTCTGGTAGGGGCTACAATTAGGGGTTTTTTTAATACAAGAGTTCTTTATGTTTTTTGTAAGCTGAACATGTGGTTAGAAAATGTAATTCATCTTCTGTTTCTAAGTGGCATATTCTACACAATCTTTTATCTCTGTCTATCTTCTTGTATCGTCCACATTCTATTTATATGTGCACAGATGCGAAGTTTGGTTATTGCTCTCTGGAAGTTCGAATTCTTAATTTCAGTTAGGCACGGTGCAATGGAATATGATTTTCGTGTGTGTTTTAATACTGTAGTTTTCAGATTTCATAATCTTCTCATTATAGTATTTCAGGTAGTTCTCTTCGAGTATACCTCTGACCTTTTGACCTAATTTTTTTTCTGGCCTGCAGTCTAATAATGTAGAGCTAATGTTGTTCTTGTTAACCCTTTCATGATGAAGCCGGTGACAACCGGCCTGTGCAGTGGTCTTTAGAAATGTCTATTTGTATACTAAGAGAAGAGTACTTTTGCAATTTTACCACTGAGATGACTGGCTCGGTAAGCGAACCAGCCGTTCAAGTGGTAAACTTTCAAAAATACTCTTCTCTTGGCCAGCAAATGGACATTTGCTAAGGCGATACTTTGATTTTCTTGACCACATTTAGACATTAAATTGTTAAACACTGTAGCAGTGTAGCCAACTATTGTTATTTGCCAAATCCAGTGTCATGCTACAGAGCACAGCGTCGGCTAACAGGATGCGGTTATCTGGTAGGTTATCCAAGTGTGACCAATATTTTGTTGTCTGAGTGTTTATATCATTAATAAGGGGAAATCTACCGAGTTCTGACTTGCACGCGATGTTTGTTGTATTCTTTGCTACCTGAATATTAAATTTTCTAAATTTTGTGTGAATCTTTTCGGAGGGTTCAGAGTCTAACGTGTCCATATATTTGTAATAGTCTTTGTTTTTTTTGTTTCCCTTGAAGTTCTGTACCCCTTATCTCCGAGTTGTACAATACTATTGGTTTGATTAGAGTGTCAAATAATTTGTTGTGTAGTTTTACTGGGGGTGGTGAACCGGAGAAGCTTCTCTGAGGCATGAAAAGTACTTTTTAGGCCTTTAGCATAGAGATTCTCTTTCGCCTTATTAAAATTTCCATTTGACATCATTGTACATCCTAGGTATGTGTATTCGGTTGTCTGTAGCAGTTCTTCTCTCCCAAGTTTGAAATTGTGTGAGTTAGTTAGTTCTCCGCATTTTAGAATCATGTAGTTTGTCTTGCTACTGTTAATATACATATGCCATTTTGTACAGTAATCATGCAGTATATTTAAGCAATTTTGTAGGCCTTCGGGACTTTCTGACATGTTAACTAAGTCATCTGCCCATGCTTTTCATTCTGTAGTATGACTGGGTTGCAGATGTCAGAGGGAAAGGCTAGATTATGAAGATATATATTGATCAAAGTGGGACTAATGTTATGACCCTGTCTCACTCCTATATTAGAGGTGAATGTGTCTGTGAGTTCGTTACCTATTTTCAAATAAACACTAATATTTGTGTACATAGCTTTGATAGATTGATAAAATTTTCCTCCTATCCCCATGCAGAGAAGCTTGAGTAACATTCCTTGACGCCAGACTTTATCAAAGGCCCTGCTAAAATTTACAAAACATGTATATTTTCTTATGATTATGTGTTATGTACCTGTTTACTAGTATCATAAGAATGAACAAATAATCTGAGGTTCTTCCACCTCTGCTAAAGTCTGCTTGATTATCAGACAGTAGCTTATTGGATTTAATTAAATTAATTAATCTATTGTTAAGCATGCTTGAGAATAACTTGCCTATGCTGCAAGTGATTGTTATACCGCGATAGGGTGACGTTTAGATCCTTTCTTAGAGATTTGGGTTATGTATCCTGTAGTTCAGCTAGATGTAAATATGCCAAACTGGTATACTGCGTTAAAGAGTTTAGTGAGAAGTGACAGGATAACATCAGTGATGTAAAACATTGAAATCTGCAAACATAAAACGTGTACCATTTGATGGACATAAATTTTATTCGTGTGGTAAAGCAACACTATTGTGCAAATACAAAGAAAAATTCTATGATTTAGAATTCATGGTCGTGGATAAACATGTACCAATCATAATTAATCTTGAAACAAACTTGGTGTCATCAAACGTATTCTAGGTATCCGCAATGGCGTCGACAACGAGGATATATTCGAGGAATACAAAGATGTCTTCTCTGGACTCGGTTGTCTCGAAGGTGAGCATCATATTAAAATAGACCTTTCTGTAAAACTGTGCATACGTCCGTGGCCTACCCATAGAAAGTCAGAGAATTTTGGAATTATCCAGCAAAAATATCTGTCTATGACGATTTGTTATTTGAATTGGAAAGGCTCATTATTCCAAAATCGAAAAATCTATGAGAGCTGAAATATTGAATCAAATACACAGCATATGGGCATAGAAAAATATAAGTCGGCCAATGGATGTTGTGTTTTGGCCAGGGATGAATTCCAAATTTCCAATATTGAAGAAATGGTTTCAAGATGCGTTATTTGTGATGAATACAGATATAAAAATGCCAAAGAACCACTCATTGGCATGAACTCCCAGACAGACCGTGGTCAAATGCAGGTGCTGATTTGTTTGAATTTAATTCTGAACAGTACATTATTATTGTTGATTATTATTAAGGATTCTTTCAAGTTACCCGATTGAGAACCACCAAATCCTCTGAAATAATACATCAGTGTAAATCACAATTTGCATGTTATGAGATTGTGAACGAAATGGTTTCGGACAATGGTCCTCAATTCTCTTGTCATGAATTCAAGTGTTTGCTAATACATATCAATTTACGCATACTAAGTCTAACCCAAAATATACACGTTCGAATGGAATGCCAGAAAAAGCCGTTCAGATGGCAAAACGGCTGTTATTAAAAGCCAAAGCAGATAATAAAGATCCGTATTTAGCCATACTGGAATTTCGTAATATTCTTACCTCGGCCCGCCCAGATCTTGCACATGTTGGGATCGATTTATATACCATACCTTGAATCTTGAATTCCCAAAATCGAAATTGAAAGGTAACTATACAGGTAAGCTGTTGGATATTTTGGGCTGATATGTCTGGGTTCTGTTACTGCCTATTGCAACACCATCGCCCGGTCAAATTAATTTCAGAATACTGAACAGAATATGTGCTGTCCTACATGTACTGGTATCTGTCAGCCTTATTTGTAGTATAAACTAGTAGCTCCTTGTCCTATATTATGACCTTGAAATTGTCTGCTGGTATTGTACCACATCCATGATATCATGATTCATGACAATACCAGTAATTGGAAAATCTTGTATGTATTTACTTTTAGATGATGCAATATAGTAAGTCTTTAGTCTAAATACATGTAGTGCTACAATTTAACGAGGGATAAACTTACATGTACTACCCAAGTAGCTGCTACTAATATGAGTACTCATAGTCTAAATAGGTGTAGTCACGTCTACATATACCTTAGTATACCACATGTTCCCTTAGCCCGCATCTGTATGCTGGTATTGGAACCTTTGAGGAATTGCTGACTCACTTTGGTCTTCTCGGTGTGGTAAGAGGTTTCGAGCTTTAGAACATGGTGGTGTGCTTCATCACTGACTTGCCCAGCCTTTAGAGCTCTACCGACCCGTCAATAGCCAGTAGCATGCTCCGAGCTAGTGCCACATATTGAGCATGCTTCTCGAGCTTCCTCATGATCTGGCACTGTCCAACTGCCAGGCCAATGGCCAGTACAATGGCAGTTAAAGGACATTCCACACAGTAGAATAGTGACTACCGAACCTACTCCTCTAGCAAGGGTGGTGATGGCCGCGCCACATCTGGGCTGGCTCCGATCACACAAGTAGCTGTGTTTATGCGTGGTAGACTGTTGTAGGATGTTTTATACCGCATGCACATTCTGCTCTACTTTTCAGCCTTATGGATAAGCCTCTCCTCGATGGTATTGATCTGCTGGAGTCGCCAGCTGGGAACTGTGCCACTGACCTCAGATGAGAGGTCATGATATAGTTCAGGTTATTTTCGCCTATGATTTAGCCATGGTAAACGTATTGATTAAACCAGTCTCATCACCTGTAGGATCTCTCAATTAGTTATGATATATTCGTCCTGAAGAGCGTGGCAGACCATATACGCTTTTTGGTGTGAGATACTCATGGTCCAGCATCTTTTCCGGCGCCACTAGCCTTCGAAGCTGTGACATCTGGAACTTCACCTTGCCCCTGTAGTAGTACTCATTTGCTCCTCTTCCAATCATAAGACCACTACCTTATGATCTGAAAGCCCATCCTCTGAGGAAATTTCTGTGAGGCGAGGCTCCATTGCGGCCCCATACTCTCCTGCAGGAACGTCTCCCATTCTTTGTACCTTATAGTCCCGGTGTCTCCTTGTCATGATGGTGTTCTGTTGATACAGACCACGTCCACAAGTAGGATGTGATAGGGACTACCTCGAGGAGGATGTATGTACATGGTGGGACGTTGAACTACCTTGAAGCGGGTCCATTCTACCCAATACTCCACCACAGGTCTACCAACTAGGGATGTTCTGATCACGTTCTTCCTAGCCTGGGGTAACAGTCACGTGATCATAACTTCTCGAGACTATATCATCACGTTTAAACTCTCTGCATACAATGGTACCAATATTTGCAGACTCGCAGGCCACTCACCTAGTGTTAGAGTTGTGGATCCTTGCTGGTTGTAGGATGAAGAAACTGTTGCCCACCCTCGATGGTATAAAGATCACATTCGATAATGTGAGAGATGTTGATCCGATACAGTCATAGTTCGACGGGTTCACCCTGTTTGTTTTAACCCTTCACATATAGACACCCTGGATGTTAGTTCTATTTATGACATTGCTCATAGCAGTGGCAATGCTTTCGTACATGTCCCCAAGTAGCGATTCTGCTATGATACTTGATGCCATGTGGGCATGCTTCTGAGTTGCGCCTCAGTGCAATCCCTACCATGAGTATTTATGGAAAACATCTATCACCATTTTCTCCCCCGTGAGGAGGTTGAGTCTGTCTGCCACGTCTACAGTGGGCAGATGGTGGGCAGGTTTGTCTGCAGGAGACACCCGCTCAACTTCATCATATGCTAGAGTTTGCCATGGAGCAGATGGTAGACAATATATGGTTACATATGGTATGGAAATGATGAATCTCTCTTAACATACTTTTAGCCGTTTTGAATCTTCTTGGTAAATTCCTCCAAATATGGAGTACCTCCTTTCAGGAGTAGAAAGGTCACGTTGTGAGTGAATATAGATAATAAATATTAGTCACGCAGGCACATCGATGTCCGAGGCAGTGAAGACAAGGTTAAATAGTAATCATGCAGGCACTTTTATACCAAGGCAGTGGAGGTAAATGTTATTCGGTTTGAACAAATATATATATACTTAACATTTAGTCCGCTCACATCTCTCTCTCTCTCTCTCTCTCTCTCTCTCTCTCTCTCTCTCTCTCTCTCTCTCTCTCTCGCTCGCTCGCTCGCTCTATCTATCTCTCTCTCTCTCTCTCTCTCTCTCTCTCTCTCTCTCTCTCTCTCTCTCTCTCCATTTATTTAATGCGAGGCATTTAACCTGATGTGTATGGCGTGGAGTCATTCGACTCGCCCCCTTTTGACAATTAAGAGTTCGACAACAGGGAATTCCATGTAGTGAATTATGCAGCGACAAGTCCCTCTGGGCTGTCAGCCAGGGGACGTGCTCGCAAGTCTAACCCAATGTGTGCCTTACGCTTTCACAGGAAGGGATGTCGTGTCTCCGGTACACTGCCTTGAACACACGACTTCCCTTACGCCAGCACGCTGGACCCAGTGTGTGCATGCACACGTGCTCGTAGGTCTAACCCGATGTGTGCTGAATCTTTCAGAGGAAGAGATGTGTTTCCGGGAAAGTATACCACCCTGAACACAGTTCCCTTGCAACAGGAGGTCGTTGGACCCGGTGTGGCGTCTGAAACCTTCATATGAACAGATGTGTCGAAGGACGTAGCTCCCAGTGTGAGTGACATTTCTAACACTCTACCACTATCACCGAAGCAGGCATGACACGCTAGCCTAATGTCAATTTTTCTCGAGACTTCCACGTGCCTGCACTCTGATGCTTATAAGCATAGGTAAGGGCCTAGTGTAATAAACAAAGCTGACAAAACAGGCAGATGTCACGCATCCAGTTTATTGATAAATCTGTCAGAATCAACTACATCACATGTAAGGTGCCGTCATAATCAATTACGCCATGATTATGCCCGTTATAAACGCTTAATAGTCCGTCAATTTTGTACGAATTATATGTTTTTACTATTTAATAAACATTCTGTTGAATATTTTGAAATTAATTTGACTCCAAACGTATCCGGTTTCAGGCTTCCTAGAACTTGCATAGTGTGTTGTTCACAACTCTTACGACTGGGCCAGTTTTTACAATCTTCACAACTGACACGGTATGTCAACCAAGCAGAGTCCTGCTGTTTGGGCCAGCAGACGGGTAGAAGAGGTGATAAGCCGAATGTTCATCAAGAAACACTGAGTGAATCGAGATCAGAGTCACTGAAGGTTATCAGTAGCTGATAACGTAGTGAAGGTTATACACAAGGACATCATTAGTTAATGTGGCGAATGCTAATAGAACTTGGTCTAATACTACACTAGAAGAGGTTCTTCTGATACTAGTAATGGAGGAATTCAGTTTTATCTATGCCCCGCCCATCTTTAGCTAAGCTCCAGCCACGCTTTGGCCATGTAGGGATCGATCAATCGATTCCTGCACTCCGTGAACTCTCATTTTCCATAAAACTATACAGATAAGCTGTTGAATGTTTTGAAACTAATTTAACTAGGCACTGTTGCGTCTTATGGGGGAGGGGAGAGAGAGAGAGAGAGAGAGAGAGAGAGAGAGAGAGAGAGAGAGAGAGAGAGAGGAGAGAGAGAGAGAGAGAAAGAGAGAGAGAGAGAGAGAGAGAGAGAGAGAGAGAGAGAGAGAGAGAGAGAGAGAGAGGTGAAATCGATCGAACGCTGACTTTCCATTTCAAGGTAACTATACCGGTAAACAACATCGCCCGGTCAAATTAGTTTCAGAATGGTTATTAAATAGTAAATCCATAAAAAAAACCCAAAAAAAAAAAAAAACCCCATACATTCGTACACTTGATGGACTATTCCAGTTACATGTCGGAGAATTTTTGTCAATTACGATTGTGATGTCAGCATACATGTGACATAATTGATCATAATGTCATACACGAGATCAAGAGATCAATTTGGTTCGTGTGTCGCCATCAATCACCAAGTTTGTTCAAACAAAACACTTGGCTGGAAAATAGAACGCTTCTCTATTTTCAGCCAACTTTTATACCTCTTCAGCCACCAGGTTGCTTGTGACTTCTTGCTCCTTGTGACATAGAGACAACTTGTTGTTAGCGATTTGTTTCTAGCGATTCGAGTGTCACGGCCTTTATCAAACCCTTTCCACTCTATCCATCCATCCATCATATGACGTCATAATCAACTACGCCAAGGCCACGTGTAGAATGACATCATAATCAATGACGTTATTATGACGTCATGAATGACGTAGAAAAGTACGTCACGAACGCGTAATTGAAGACGGACTATGCATTGTAGTACGAATTGTATGCCTTTACTATTTAATAAACATTCTGTTGAATATTTTGAAACTATTTTGACTGGGCGCTGTTGCTGCCATAGGTAGCAATAGCACCCAGTCAAATTAGTTACAAAATATTCAACAGATTACCTGCATAGCTTTCAGGATATTGATAGTCAGGGCGTTCGGGGATCGATCTATCCCAACACGGCTAAATGTGGGTGGAGCTTAGCTAGAGGTGGGCGGGGCATAGTTAAAACCGGAATGGTCCATTGCGTTGATATTAATTGGTATTCTGGGATTCCGCGAATGAAATGGTAAAGTAGGGGACACCAGTTCTGAATAAATTTAACCCTATACGAGCAGAGCCTATCATTGCGGTTATCTGATATACATATCGTTGTCACCTTATTTCACCTGATAGCTCGATCTCAAGGTCGGATGATTATCAGCGAGTACCAACCATGAGCTATCTAACCATGCATGATGATTGCTGTCTAGCAATATAAGGCGAGTCTTGTACTGGGTCCAAACTCACTCTGCCGCATTTTTCAAAATGAATCCCGTACACTTGTTTGTGATAGTCGGCGTCGCGTTCGGTGTGTTCGCGAATGCGCAGTCACCGTGTTGCTCAGGAAGTTACGAGGGAGTATGGTCATTTCTCTATGCATCCAATCACCAAGCGACTAGCTTCAGAACCGCATCTAGAGTGAGTATAATTGAATAATGCAACCAAACTAACGCAAACGACCAACTACTTTTTTAGGGCAGAAGATGACGGTTAGACAAATGCTAAAGCGTCTGTTGGCTTCAGTATTCAAGAGAAACTGGCTTCATTAACAGACCGTCAATCTTTAGTGATAGGGTGTTTGTGCTCCATAAGGTGGCCACTTAAGACAGGTCTTATTGGAGAAACATTTTCATCATGCAGAGGCTTCTCCAGATATCCATGGCCGAGTGTTAGTGGTTATGCTTTCGTAGGTACCCGGGTAGGTACTCGATGCTACCCACCTACCGACTGGGTTTAATAGAGTATGTAGCCTATTCACGTACCCGAGCTCGAGTTACCCGAGCGGTACTATAGCATCACGGGTAATTGCGAGAGTAACCGCCTAAACTCAGCTCGTGTGACGAGAAAAGTTTCTCGTGTGCAATGAGTGGCAGTAGGCGTAGTAATTCACCTCAGCCACTGACATCCCGACTCTCCAAATTGGTAGCGGGCGATGGGGCGTTAGGGGCGGGGTTGGGTGGGGGTTGTGGTGGGGGTGGGGTGGGTGGTTGGTGTGGGGGGAGTGGGACAGACGGACGGACGTATAGACGGATGAAGGACAGTGCGGCTCGATGGACATAATAACGACGGACAAACAGACAGAATAGGATAAATTTACAAATGTAATATACACTCAAGTTTCGTGAGTGCATATTACATCTGTGTCTTTATCCTATTCCGTCCATAGTTCTCACTTCTAGTTATCGTGAAGCATTATGATTAGAAAGTCTGTTTAAAAAAATTAAAAATTCAGCGACGATCGTCTTTTTCGAGGCCATTTTGGTTTGATATTTCCAGACACCATTAAGTGAACTGCTATCGACCCATTACGATTTCCTTCTAGTCTCAATAACTCCCCATGACTGTTTTAAAGGTAGACCTATAGCCCACCGGTAGCGTAGTGCGTGCATGTTGTTATTTCAGGGCTTTATTCGCTACAGTGTGGACTATTCTGACCGGAACAGCATGGTATCCCGATCTGACCAGACATTTACGGACGTATACACAGAGGAAACCATGACCACTAGCGATCTCGTAATAAATGTAAGCGATTGTAGGCTCAAAGCAATAATTATTAAAATGGTCTCTTCCAGAATATATTTATTCAATGACACATGCACACTAACATGCGCGCACACGCAAGCAAGCACGCAGCTTACACATTTGCGCGAGTTATTAATATCATTAACTTTCCATCCATGTTTTGACCCACTAATTCAATTCTCGTTATTTGGGCTCTTCTCCCTCATCCCACAACACCTTGTGTATTTGTAAACCTCGATTAAATCACCTCTTAGGTGGCGATATACCAGACTTGGCAGCTTGAGTGCTTGCAATTTTGCCTCATAGGGTTTATTCTTCAAGCCTGGCACCGTTTTGGTTGCACGGCGTTGTGCATTCTCTAGCAGTTGAATATTCCTCTTGTAAAGTGGTGACCACACAACATATTCTAGATGGGGACGCATACGGCTTTTAAGCAGCAGGACTAGAGTCTTTGGATGGAGGTAGTCAAAAGATCTTCTGATCATCCCGACTAGTCTGTTTGCTTTGTTTGTGGCGAAATCTGCGTGTTTGTCGAATTTGAGACTGCTGTCCACATACACTCCCAGGTCTTTTTCACACGTTGTCATCCATATGGTTGTAGTCTGGCTGCCATCTTTCATGCTGTATTGGAGGTGGCTATTCGCTTTGCCTATGTGCATAGCCTTACACTTGGCTGCATTAAAGGGCAGTTGCCATTTGGTTAAGTTGTTTAGATCAGATTGTAATGCTTGTTGGTCTTCGTTTGATGATATCTCTGAGAACACCTTGGTATCATCAGCGAAGAGTTTTACCACATTATCAACTACTTCAGGCATGCCGTTAATGTAGTAGACAAACAGCACTGGGCCAAGCACACTGCCCTCTGGGATCTCGCTGAGTATTGGTGCCCATTTTCAGGTGGACCCATTCATAGATACCATTTGACTTCTGTTGGATAGGAATTCCTTTATCCAACCCAGGACGTCTGCATCGATACCATACCATCTTGAGTTTGCTTATCAATCTCTGGTGCGGAACAGTATCGACTGCCGTAGCAAAATCTAAGTCAATGACGTCGGCTGCGTGCTGACACTCTGAGACGTAGTTTGAGAATGTTTCATTAGTTTTTCACGCATAAACCATTCCAACAGCTTATGACCACTGAGGTCAGACGGACAGGTCTATAGTTGGAGGCTGAAGTTTTGCTGCCTTTCTTGAATATAGGTGTGATCTGGTCTTTTTTCAGTTCTTTCACTGAGCGACCTATTGAATAGTATGGTTAGTGGCTTTGCGAGCTTTTGGCTACTTCTTTGAGGGTGCGTGGGTGTAGGCCATCAGGTCCTTGAGACTTCGAAACTGACCAACCTTTTGTGCACATCCTCTTCGTTGAGGACAAAATGGTTCAGTGTGTCTAGCCCCTGCACATTGGACAGCTCTAGTACAGTTTCTGTGTCTTCCCAGATGAACACGCTCGTGATGTATGTGTTGAGCTCCTCTGCGTTCTCAGCATCAGACTGCGTTAGTTTGCCATCTTCACATTTTAGACCGGCAATGCTGTATGATGTTTTTAACTTAGATTTCACATAGCTGTAGAATGCCTACGGGCTCGTTTTAGCTTATCTTACAACTTTACGCTAATACATTCTTTTGGCTTGCCTCACTTTCCACTTCAAATCGTTCCTACTTTTGGCATAATCTTTATAACATGATTCGTCCAGAGAATTTGTGAAAGTGTTGAAAGCGTGTCGTTTACTTTGAGTTTCTCAGGAGTACTGGCAATCATCCATGGGGTTTATTTTCTGCTGTACTTGAGGTGTTTTCAACTTGTCTTGCAGGGGATATTTGTCTTTACTGAATCTAGGATTGTCTCTTTGATCTTTTCCACGTGTTTTCCGTGTCACTACAATCTAATTTGTTATCCCTATCAATTTGTTCTAGTGATGTCCTCAACTAGTCATCTTTATCATACAGGAGTTTCTCAGTCTTGGTCGGGTGTTCCTGCTTATAACATCTAAATGTAAAGTACAAGGTGGTGTGATGACGTTTTCCTAGTTATGGTATGTACTGGATGGTGTCTACCATAGTTTCCTCATTTGTAATGACTAGTTCTAACGTGTTTGGTTGTTGGTTGCCTCGGTAATGCGTTGGGTCGATCACATGTTGGTACATGAATAAGTCTCTCACTGATTGTAAGAACAAATTTGATGGGTGGTTATCATCAGATGGGGATGTGCAATCTTTCCAGTTGATTTTTGGATGATTGAGATCACCTATCACTAGAATATGGCTATAGGCAGTACTGCATGTAACTCTTAGGTGGTTCACGAAAATGTTTCTATTAAATGATGCTATTAAAACTAAAATGGCTCAAAATCCATCTATAAGATTTCAAGGTAAGGTAAATTCAAAGGCCTGATCATCAATTCAACTTGTGTATAATTTCCATGCAGAATGTTCAGTACACGTTCAATGATTCACACTGCTCTTCGGCACCTTTCCAGTCAGCTTACAATGGCTGTATTCCGGGTAAGTCAATCGAGGAATACATTTCTAGCCATGCCTCGCCCATTTCTAGCTAAGCTCCGCACATGTTTTGCTCGTGTTGGGATCGATCGAACCTGGAATTCCCAGAATGTCAATATCAAGGTAATATGAGGAAAGTAGTTGAGTATTTTGAAACTAAATTGATAGAGTGCTGTTGTTGCCTAATAAATCCAGCAAAGACATACAATTCGTCCATTTGTCGGACTACTCCAGCTCCATGACAGAGTATTCTCTGTCAATTATGATTGTGACTTGAGTGACAAATCAGATTCATCCATCATATTCATCTTCAGGCAGCATACACTGACTGTATTCCAGAGGTGAGTTCAGGAGCGCGAATATCTATATAGATAAATATGGGCGAACCTACCACGTGACCGAACAAAATCTTCAGCGAACGAAAAATATTCGCCTTCCTGAACGTGCACCAGGTATAGTAACCACACACCCCAGGTATGGCAACCACACACGAATACAGAACACACGGTATATATATATATATATATATATATATATATATATATATATATATATATATATATATATATATATATATATATATATATATATATATATATATATATATATATATATATATATATATATACCGTGTGTTCTGTATATATAATCGTGCCGAATAATTATAAAATTGTAGGCGTAAATCATTCTTCGTATTTGATCATGTGCGGTGAATTGATTTCGCGTTTAAAGGAAACCTCACCGTATATTATACTAGCCATTCATGCGATATAATTTGCCACCCATAATCCATCGCTGATATTTTAGCTTTCTATGATGCTGACAACGATATCCATGCTTTAGTAGCTAAATGTTGGTACATTTCTACAGCCTATGATAGCTGTCATGATTTGCTTTTCAACCAATCAGAAAAAACCTAGTTTGGCAGCGTGGTATAAAAGCAATCATACAGGTAGGCAGCAACAATTTCTAGTCAAATTCGTTTCAAAATATTCAACGCGATGAGTATTACATAATAAAGAATGTGATGCATTCGCACTTACACCACATCGCACACTATCGATTGAGGAGACAAAATGGCGGCGCTCACTGTTCAACATTTACGCGATATTACAAAACAGATAATTGTTATACAGATAAGGGAATGTGACAGGATATGAATGATATGGAATCTATACACGATACTCTATCAGTCCAATCTAACATTGGAGATTAGATTAGAATCCCTTTAAGGAGACAAGGCATTATTTCCTTCTGTTCGAGAAGAACACAACGCACTAATTTATAGCGTTGCTTCTGCACAGCCTGACACCATAAGAACCCGTTGTCAATAAATGGATAAATTTCTCGCTATGCCCCGCCCATGACTACATAGGCTCCGTCCACACGTGTTGGGGTTGGGCGAACACTGAAATCTCAGAATCTCAAAATCAAGGTAACTATACATATGTAAGTTGTTGAATATTTTGAAACTAATTTGAATGGGTGTTGTTGTATGACAGCAACAGGGCTCATTCAAATTAGTTTCAAAATTTTCAACGGAATAGTTATTAAATAGTAAATCCATCAAAGACATACGATTCGTACATTTGACGATTTTTTCAGCTTTATGACGGAGTATTTTCTGTCATTTACAATTGAGACATCAGCCTACATGTGACGTAATTGATTATGACGTCATATACCTGAGCAACCATTTGATTCGCCTATTATAATGAAGCTATATTTATACTCCATATATGCAGATAATGCTTTCTTCCGTGGAACGACTACTCTCGGACTTGGACAGCACTCCCTGAGGGTTCACGCCTGGCGCTTCAACATTGCTAACGGTACCAGTACACATATCGTCACTGACCAATGTGTCTATGTTGGCTATGATGACGTCGGTTACGACAATGTCTTTGGTAAGCGTGCTTACTATGCCATTGACTCATGTATGATT
The DNA here is from genome assembly GCA_034401795.1 of Chaetoderma sp. LZ-2023a. Lineage (NCBI taxonomy): Eukaryota > Metazoa > Mollusca > Caudofoveata > Chaetodermatida > Chaetodermatidae > Chaetoderma > Chaetoderma sp. LZ-2023a. The sequence continues at coordinate 29,179,706 of CM067374.1, forward strand.
GATTGGCATAGTAATGTCTACAATTGTAAAACCTTAAAAAATATATTGTAGGTCCTACGAGATGTAATTTAATTTTAAGCTGGGAATGATATGATACCCGTCCTAGTTCCGTTATTTCTATTTAGAAATAGAAATTTATCTTTGGAATGCAAAACATTCTGTTGACTAAAATTGCTAAATTAAGCGAGATATGTTTTCAATACTGACAGTTAATAGACCGACCCAGTATTGACGATATTCTTGATTATTTCAAGACCAACACACCAGACCTCATCACGCGAGCTTAAAAATAAATTCCAGGCCTCGGCGAGCATGACATAATACTGAATGATTGATAGCCACATTCACCAGGACAAACCCCGACCAATACTCCTTCCAGTTAGTATAGGGAAAAAACCAATCCCCACATCAAGGAAAGATAATCCATAGACTTTCAGATAAATGGTACTTCAAACAGTTCAGTGACAGACATGACATGAGTTGTCACACCATCTTGCAAAAATGCGGACACCCAATATACATAGTAAAACCACAACTGCTAGGTCCTACCAACCTTAGAAATTCTGTTGTATCAAATATCTTACGTGGAGAAAATACGTGGTAAAAAGCAAAAAGCGAAAAAACACCCACGTAAAACAATAGGACAGATATAAACGACCCCAATGTAATACACGTAATGCCAATAAAAAGGCCTATACCCAAATTATCTTTCCAATGTTATCGTTGAAGAAGACAACACGAGGATTTGCCGGTTCATTATGTGCGTGAAGGCAAACTCATTCTGTGTTGTAGCATTGACAAAGAATGCCAGATTTAAAATGACCGCATTGCCTCGGTGTTCACGGAGAAGGACCTCATCAAGACCGCATTTAGACGTGCCAGATGGCCAAGCACCAGTCCCTGTAGTAGCCAGGCCACTGAGATTTTTTTTAAACTATTAGACCAGACACCATATCCTGTCAATTCTAAGCTCTACTTCATGAATTATCACCGAACCGAACCTTCTTCTACACGAATTAGCACCGAACCGAACCTTCTTCTACACGAATTAGCACCGAACCGAACCTTCCTCTACACGAATTAGCACCGAACCGAACCTTCTTCTACACGAATTAGCACCGGACCGAACCTTCTTCTACACGAATTAGCACCGAACCGAACCTTCTTCCACACGAATTAGCACCGAACCGAACCGTCTTCTACACGAATTAGCACAGAACCGAACCTTCTTCTACACGAATTAGCACCGAACCGAACCTTCTTCTACACGAATTAGCACCGAACCGAACCTTCTACACGAATTAGCACCAAACCGAACCTTCGTGTCACATGACACGCACCTGGTCTTACCTTACCCGTTTTCAACAATGGGGGAATCCAGTTTTAACTATTACCGCCAATCTCTAGCTAAGCTCCATCCACGCTTGGACCGTGTTGGGATCAACCGCTCCCTGACTATCAATTTCCCGGAAACTATACAGGTAAGCTGTTGAATATTGTGAAACTACATTGACTGGGTGCTGTTGCTGCCTATCCAGCAACAGCGGCTTCCGCTAATATATCTTAATATCACATATCTTTCTGTAAAGTAGTGCGCCTACACCAGTTTGTGTTCGTAAGAATGAGCGGCGGCGAATGAAGCAAAGAATTCTACAGACGACATCAAAGACTGTTGCCGACATAAATATGAATCTCACATACCCAGGAAATACCGTGGCGTTCTCTGCGAATCGGTGGTGAATTCTGTCATCAAAGTTATATTTACGTTTTTCATATTTGTGGAATATCTAATCTGCGTCTTCTTGACCATTGAGTGGCCCAGCATATGAGAATCCATGTTGAAATGCTGGAATAGACTATTTTCGACATATTAGAAACGTTTGTGCGCATAATGCCGCATAGGGGCCTATATAATTTATAGGTCTATCAACTGCTATAAGCCGAGTAGTTTTTAAACACTTTTATAAGGCAGCCAGCCGAAGCCGGCCTCCGTAGTGGTCTTGAGGAACGTGCACTTGTAGATTATTTCTGAAAATGTACCATTAGAATCGCTGGCTCGGTAACCCAGCCACTCATTCGAGTCGTCGGTTTTCAAAAGTAGCGTTCTCTTGGCCTGCGAATGGACATTTATTGAGCAAATATTTTGAAATTCCTGACCAAATTTGGAACGTCTTATAAACCTTTTACTTCAGGTGATTATGCTGAAGCCGGTTACCTGATTGACTACACTGTCGGAATTCGGGACAGAGCCAGGTTCGCCATACCGTCTTACTGTACGGTCTAAACCAACAACACACGTGTAAGTACGTACGTACATCATCATCAACAACAACAACAACAACAATAACAACAACCACAACAACAAAATAACAACAACAAGACCACCACTACAACCACCGCCGCTATCACCACCAACAGCAACAACAACAACAACAACAACAACAACAATAACAACAACTCACATTCCAAATCTGGTTGAATTCCTTCCATTGGTTTCGGAGGGGTTGCATTACAATCGATTTCTTGACAATTTGACCCCCAACTACCACCGCCTGGGGCGGGACCAAATGTAAATGTGCTCATGCATTCCAGGATGGTATATGTCAGTCACATATCAAATTTGATTGAATTTCGTCCAACAGCTTTGGAGGAGATGCGTTACAATCAATTTCCGCGCATTAAAATTTTTCCTTTTGACCCGGTTGCACACCCCTGCGAGCGGAGCCAAATGTCAATGTCCTCATGCACTGCATAATTATAGGAGTAGCTCACATTCCAAATTTGGTTGAATTCTGTCCAATGGTTTTAGAGGAGCTGCGTTACAATCGATTTGGTCTTTTGACCACCCCACACTCACCTGGGGACGGAGACAAATATAAACCACCACCGCAACAACACCAAGAACAACAAGAACAACAAGAACAACAACAACAACAACAACAACAACAACAACAACAACAACAACAACACAGACAACGATGGTGATGATGACAATGATAATTTCGACGGTAACGAAGCGGATGGGTTTAATGATTTTGATGACAATTTGCAATATCAACAATAACAGAAGCTGCAGATACAGCAGTAGCAACAACAGTAACACCATCATCTTCACAAAGGACAATGATAACGCCGCACCCGCCAACAATAACATCGTCATCGGCGAAAGCGGCAACGACGACAAAAAACAGTAACAAAAACAACCGAAACAACAACGACGAAAAGAACATCAAGAGACGATAGTTGTTTGCCATGTATATCCAAATTGCTGTCACATGGTTGTTTGAGGGCCAGCGCAGACTGGCACTACACATAACAGAAACAACTGAGTTATGGAGCTATGTTTATGCTAACATCTGATTCATTATCACAATCTCTTTTACTTCTTTCAGACATGCGCATCCAGATGTGAATAAATACGGGTCTCTCTATATAAGTTGTACTGTAAATTCTAATGACATCAATAAATAAATATGATATATTAAATCAAGTATCTTAGAATAGCTTGGCATTAATATTCATATATTAGTGTTCCGTTCGTTGTGTTCTTTTGTTCCATTAAACATGTACAATAAATATGAAAGATAAAAGCAGTGATAGCGGAGAGAGAGAGAGAGAGAGAGAGAGAGAGAGAGAGAGAGAGAGAGAGAGAGAGAGAGAGAGAGAGAGAGAGAGATAGATAGAGCGAGAGAGAGAGATAGATATGGCTGGATGGATGGGTGGGTGGGTGGATGGATGGATGGGTAGGCAGATGCGACTGCAACACACTATACTCATTCTGGGGCGATCGTGTATTTTCATAGTATAAGCCACAAGTTCATAATAACATCCTCGACATCTTCCAGTAACACAGTGACATGGCAGCAGCATCATGCCCCACTAATGCATTCTCCCCTGTAATGTCATGAGCAATGCCATGCGCTGATCATTGATACCAGATACCAGTAATGCCACGAATCAGTAATGCCATCATTGATACCGGAAACCAGTAATACCATGAATAAGTAATGCCATCATGGATACCCGGCACCAGTATACCATGAATCAGTAATGCCATGAACCAGTAATACCACGCAACAGAAATACCAGACACTAGCAGTACTGGACATCAGTAATACCAAGGAACAGTAATACTGGACACCAGTAATACCGGTCACCAGTACTACCAGGCACTAGTAATGCCAGGCACGAGTTATGCCAGGCACCAGTAATACAAAGCACCAATAATACCAGGCACAAGTAAGAACACCCGAACACTTGAAATTACGGACCAATATTTTACCCACCCACGTTTGTGTAATGTACATCCATACAATGTGTATGAAAACACAAGAAAGTCAAATGGATAAACGTAAGCGAAAAGCTAATAATGATCATAGACAGACTAGTACGTCAGTAAGACCAGGGGATACGCTTAAAAGTGAACGAAGAACCAGCAATATCTCCAACTAATTGCATGTCTTTCAATGTTTAGCTAACGCCAAACCAAGGCAACTAAAGATAATACAAGAGCAATGTAATAAGGGTGTAGTCGATGCTGTGTCTGAATGCTGTGTAAACTTAATTCATGGAAATATAAAATTAAATCGAATACAATATAAATGCTTACACAAATATCGTGATAACATTAGATTGATCAGTAAAAGCAAAACACCATTATATCAAAGGCATTGTGTTATTCAGAGCGGAGGTTTCTTACATCTACTACCTGCAGTATTAACGCTTATTTCTAAATTATTTGGATACTAATAATGATGGAGTGTTCAGAAGATGGCTATTTCTAAATTATTTGGATACTAATAATGATGGAGTGTTCAGAAGATGGCTTTGGTCCCTCATAATATGATAGAGGGTATAAACACGACATCTAAGATTAATGTTCTAAATAGTAATCACAATCTTAGATCTGCTGTGAATTTAGATCAAGAGATGGAGCGAATTCTAAATCGTAATGACTTGACGGCTAGAGAAGTCAAATTTTGTATTCTCAAATGCTTCAAAAGTTTAGACTGCAGATAGACCATTCTAAACAATCCAGTTCAGATGTTAAGCCATCAGACGACTCACAGCATTCATGGATTCTCCAGACAGCAGCGATTCAGGGTTAAATTTGGACCATACTAGAAGTAAAGGTCTAGTCCAATCGTTGAGCCCTCGCTTAAGAAGTAAAGGTGAGAGATTAATTGAAATCTTAAATCATAGGGCACCTGGTTTATCCTTGGACAACGCTAATCATGTTACCATAGACGGGGTCAGCTATCTGAATAGTAATCTAGTAGATTTAATAGCCTCAACGGTGACGCAGAACCCTTATACACATTCTAAGGATTTTTTAGAAGTTAAATTACTGACAGCATTCAATAGACTCTTATCGGATGCTAATGCGCCTAGGCAAGCTGCGGGGAGTCATAAAACATGGGCGAACAGTCATAATACAACTGAACTCGATGAAGAAGACACATGCCTTCAGTATATCCTGTCTAAAGCAAAAAAAAAAGAAAACGAGAGCCCGGATTTAAAGGTTTACCATATATGAGCATCAATAGACAGAACACCCCTACAACTCGTTCGGCTGTCCAAGACTTGGTTAAACTATGCCAAAAAAAAGTTAGCAAGAACAGTAAAAAAAAAAATCTAATAACTCCGCTGACAGATTGAAATGGGCATATTATGATAGTGAAAATGCCTCGTGTAATATACCTCGACATTGTCGATAGGCCTTAAGAAATAATCGATCACCATGCACTGGTGTTCCCTCTGAGACAGTTGGTCATGTTGCCACACATAGCATTCACTAACCGCTAGATTACGGATGGCTAAATTCAATAAGTTAACGAAAATAGTGGTAGGATTGTCACTGGTAAATTTGGAAACGTTTTTAGAATCAAAACTTGGATACTCTCGTTCGTCGATATCTTGATGGAAAATAGCAAAACCTTATGGTGTAGCATTCGGCTGGGGGTAAATTTCAACATTGACCGGCAAGTCTATCAATGTGAAACATGTGTCTTCATAATCTGGTAGATCATTAGAACTTAACGTATCTGGCAGCGGTTCGAACCTTGAAGGCATTTCTTCTTCTACATCTGTAGACACCTGTTGAATAGCGAGGTCGCACACCCCACAGTCCTCTGGGCAAACGCGATCGATAAGGTCCTGGGTGGAAAAATTACATCGGGCCTTTATTGGGTCATTATCTAACCCATTAATACGCACCTGGCTAGCTATGCAACCGGCGTATACATTACATCGACCTAAGAGAATAAAGTTTAATAGATATCGCCATTGGCTGATTTAACAAAAAATTATAGAATTGTCAAAAGCTTAGCCAATAAATTATTAGATCATAGCCGTATAGCTATTCAACGTGGGAAGATATAATAAACTCGGTTCACATACAATTCTTTTTCATCTGAATAACTATACCCCCAACCTACCCCAGCGAACACATCTGAGCAGCCTGCAGATGTTACTGTTTAACAATATGTGTTTAGATGGTTTTAACATATGCAGGTTAAAATATCTTTCAAAAGGCCGGCTTTCATTTTTCTCCGAGATATATATTTTGGCGTAGCCTCAAGCTGTACACCCATCCCACCCCACCATGACACACCTGGCTAATGGGCCGCCAATTTAAATCTCTCTAAGAAAATCGATAATGCTGAATACGACACACCAGGCTGATCGGAAGGTATGATTGTTATTCATAACAATGGTTGGGTGGGGTGGGGTGCGTTAGCATACAACACATCAGGCTGATCGGAAGCTATGATTGTTATTCATAACAATGGTTGGGTGGGGTGGGGTGCGGTAGCATACAACACATCAGGCTGATCGGAAGGTATGATTGTTATTCATAACAATGGTTGGGTGGGGTGGGGTGCGTTAGCATACGACACATCAGGCTGATCGGAAGGTATGATTGTTATTCATAACAATGGTTGGGTGGGGTGGGGTGCGGTAGCATACAACACATCAGGCTGATCGGAAGCTATGATTGTTATTCATAACAATGGTTGGGTGGGGTGGGGTGCGGTAGCATACGACACATCAGGCTGATCGGAAGCTATGATTGTTATTCATAACAATGGTTGGGTGGGGTGGGGTGCGGTAGCATACAACACATCAGGCTGATCGGAAGCTATGATTGTTATTCATAACAATGGTTGGGTGGGGTGGGGTGCGGTAGCATACGACACATCAGGCTGATCGGAAGCTATGATTGTTATTCATAACAATGGTTGGGTGGGGTGGGGTGCGGTAGCATACGACACATCAGGCTGATCGGAAGGTATGATTGTTATTCATAACAATGGTTGGGTGGGGTGGGGTGCGTTAGCATACGACACATCAGGCTGATCGGAAGGTATGATTGTTATTCATAACAATGGTTGGGTGGGGTGGGGTGCGGTAGCATACGACACATCAGGCTGATCGGAAGCTATGATTGTTATTCATAACAATGGTTGGGTGGGGTGGGGTGCGGTAGCATACGACACATCATGCTGATCGGAAGGTATGATTGTTATTCATAGCAATGGTTGGGTGGGGTGGGGTGCGGTAGCATACGACACATCAGGCTGATCGGAAGGTATGATTGTTATTCATAACAATGGTTGGGTGGGGTGGGGTGCGGTAGCATACGACACATCAGGCTGATCGGAAGCTATGATTGTTATTCATAACAATGGTTGGGTGGGGTGGGGTGCGGTAGCATACGACACATCAGGCTGATCGGAAGCTATGATTGTTATTCATAGCAATGGTTGGGTGGGGTGGGGTGCGGTAGCATACGACACATCAGGCTGATCGGAAGGTATGATTGTTATTCATAACAATGGTTGGGTGGGGTGGGTGCGTTAGCGAATAGAGAAACACGTGTTTAGAAAGATCATATATCAATTTCTAATATCGGTAATACATGTGAAATTGATTGAGAAAACGAATTGAATAATTATAGGTTATAATTTTATCTATAATTTAATTTTAATTTAAGATATTATTCACGCAACTTTTAAACAGCGCTTAGTACATTGTTTAGCCACTCAGTCTTACAGATGTCGCATAGTTCATAGACATTCCAATTTAAATTTAGTTCGGTAGACAATGCACGAAAGAAATTGATTTTAGACACATTTTCTAAGGCGTTTAAGTAATGTACCTCGACATTATTCGATAGGCCTTAAGAAATAATCGACCACCATGCACTGGTGTTCCCTCTGTGATAGTTGGTCATGTTGGCACACATAGCATTCACTAACCGCTAGATTATGGATGTCTAAATTCAATAAGTTAGTGAAAATAGTGGTAGGATTGTCACTGGTAAATTTGGAAACGTTTTTAGAATCAAAACTTGGATACTCTCGTTCGTCGATATCTTGATGGAAAATAGCAAAACTTTATGGTGTAGTATTCGGCTGGGGGTAAATTTCAACATTGACCGGCAAGTCTATCAATGTAAAACATGTGTCTTCATAATCTGGTAGATCATTAGAACTTAACGTATCGGGCAGCGGTTCGAACCTTGAAGGCATTTCTTCTTCTACATCTGTAGACACCTGTTGAATAGCGAGATCGCACACCCCACAGTCCTCTGGGCATAAGCGATCGATAAGGTCCTGAATGGCTCTGTCTATTTCAGAATCGGCTACTCGACCGGCTAATCGAGTCATACTTGGTCATGAGAATATGTAATCTTTAGGTTTTACTCTGTCGCCTGCTAAAACTGCAATTAGTTTAAGCTCTTCAACTGTAGTAGATCAGATATTAACTTTGAGTTAACGTTTGAGCAGCTTCTTAGAGTTCTAACTGTTTCAAACCAAGAATCTTCGTCAACCATTAACTTTAAGCTGACCCTAGAGCTGGAGAGTAGAGGCACATTACTGCATAGGCCTATTTGTCTCTGCCCATTAGATCATAGCTTCAACCATCGGGAGCTTTTTATCTATATATTGACGAGCAGCTGTAGAAATTTTCAGTATTGTGCGGCGGCACATGTCCTCATTAAAAATTGATTGGAAAGCGTTGTTTTTTTAAATATAAAACGTTTAAACGAGTGTAAAGTTCGTCATAGCACCGAGAATTTCGTGCAAGTTCCCTTTCAAGATTCTCCACGAATCACTAGAGAATATCATCCTTCTGAACGATGGTGTCATGTCAGTTTGATCTGGCAGAGTAAAGTACCAAGCTAGCTTGATGTACGGATAGTTAGTGCTGATAGTGACTTTTAATTGAGGCTCTAATTCATATAGATAATTAATCTGCTCTATTCTATCAGACCACCTAGCCCTAAGTACAGTTTCTTCAAATGCCAGAATCATGGCAGCAAGCTTTCAAAACGCATTGCCATACATAAGCATCCCACGCTTAGTGGGGTAAACACTACCAACACTAAACTTGCATGTCTACTACAAGTTCGTCATTACGTTTCATGACTCAAACATACAGATTGTTACTGAGTGCACCGGGCACTTCACAACTCATGCAGAATTCATAATTATAATGAAAGTTGAACAAACCGTTTAAACAAAGCTAAGCTAAGCCTTAAAGGTCATATATGGAGAGTGTATTTTAAGACATTATAATATATCCAGTCCTTCCAAATCATATAGCTGTTATCAATTTGCTAATACATGGCATATATATTTTTTTTATTGCCGATAAAGTACATAGCTTTAGAATATCGCGTCATGAATTACCTCCCTTGAATTCCAAGCAGCTGTGACGTCATAGTGGAACAACCGCTAAGCAAAGCTAATACAGGCAGCACTGTTTAACCAGGGTAACTTTTTCATTCTATTGTATTTAGCAATGCATTTTAAAATAGGCAATGATCTCAATGATATTCCCGGTAGACATTAGTCAGAAGTTTATGATAGCACCGATGCCATATTTAAATATGAATGTCTCGGGCACGAAAAGCCCCTTTTTAGATGAGATCTGCTTCAAGAAAATATCTCAATGTGATTCTGTAGATACTATAATATTTACGACACTATATCTTGCTACATCCTATATTGGTGGGATGGCCATCAAGCGCAGATCTAGGATTCTATTATTGAGTTAGTCCAATATTGGAGAGTCTGTGAGTGAGGATGTACCCCCTCCAAATAGCCGTTTGGGGAGTTATGGGCGGGCTGGTTCTTCTCACTGAAAATTCTGATGCTATGCTATGTCATTTTCTACATTCCATTTGATAAACAACATATCTATTTTGTATCCAAACTGCGCCTATAATTCAGCAGAATCTGTTATGATTTTCCAGATGTATCTCTATTCCACCCCACACCCCACACCCCACCCCTCCTCGCGCATGCGCGCAAGCACGTAAGCATGCATACGCATACACAAACCAAATGCAAAGTCCACCGGTAGATCTGAATTTGCGAATTTGCCTAAGGTATCACATTCAATTGATTTGTTTAAGTCTAAGACTGGAGAAAGCTAGGCCCATATTGGATACATTTTATAGGCCTATATAACTAAATCTCCTGTAGACTTAAGCCAAACTATTTGTGGCAATCTAAAACATCAATTTTAACAAGCATTGATTACAAGATCATTTAGGGATATACATTATGCCAGCAATTAGTGACCGGGGGGGGGGGGGGGGAGGGGGGAGGGAGGTGGGGTGGGGGGGGACTTCTCATAGGCTACGTGATTAACCTACTTGAACAAGCAAATAACACTGCATTCAGTTGCAAAAATTATGCCAAAAACACCTGTGGTCGGACCTACACATTGCCACTTATGTTTCCTGTCATTCTAAACATAGGCCTACACATGCGTGCGTATCCTATATGTATGTGGGCGAGGAGGTAAATTCTGGATATATATCTACCGCTTCTTTGAATGTAATGTAGCTAACGTATAAATTTACGCGTAACGACACTCACTCTCCCACGCTTTTACTGGAGTAATTCGTAGGTTTACGTACTAGAGACAAATGATGGCCTGTGTGTACAATTGTCGTGTATACTGAAAATGCACATATATGAATGAAGATGCGCAAAAAAGATGACAATATAATTCATAACAGGTGGGTAAGATGAACTAAATTGTCATATTTAGATAGGCCTACGTTTATTAACAGTGCACAAATTTACGTTGGATAGCTTACGCGTCGAAGACTATCAAAATTGTTTGCTTACTATAAGCTTTCATTGACGTCCACATGAACTGAAAGAGAGACGACCGATAACTGATATGTAAGTCTTTGTTTTGAATTCGTTCATCTGCTACTATTTATGTGCTTCCATCACACGGAATGCTTGTTTTATCGCTCGGTGGTAATTTTCAATAAGCCCGGTGGTAATTTCTCAAAATAATATGCTTTGCATCAACGTGAAAATATGCAGACCTGTCGATATTCCTCAACTGGCAACTGGAATACACCTCCCACCCCACCCCGCCCCCACCCCATCATCCAACCATTGCTACGGTCATGTAATATCGATTATTTTTCTTCGTGTATTCAACTGTAATCTTACTAGTGACACAGGCCCATGCATGTTAGGTAAAACCAGAAGGGTTTCTGATAAAACCTACAAACAATTGGTCTCGAAAATGATGAGTATATGCTAAGCTTTAAAAACTCACACACTTGTACATTAAATTATCTTGTCATTTACAGGCTAATTTTATTCACACACATTTCTATCGAGCCAAAATTGCCATTGAAGCAACCATGTTCTCAAACATGTCTGGAAACATAAAACCGAGAAAAATTGGCCACATTGGTTTTTCGTAGCTGGGCCGTCTTTGTGTGATTCTAACTACACACACGCCCTCTAGGCCTAAACCATGTAGCCTACATAGCCGCAGCAAAAATGTCAGAATTAAAGAAAATGCCTTGAGATCTCATACAATTTTTGTTTTTGACAGGTAAGAAAGATCTAGCTGACCTGCGTGTGTCTGTTTTATGTATGCACATGTATTGAATTCAGCAACAAAAGACTGTCATTCTGCTATGTAGGCTATATGTATGCTAAGTAAGAGCGCGCATTAGACTCTATGGTCAGTTGTTTATTTAGGGTTAAAATCAATCAACATATAACTTTCTATTATTTTTATTGGCATAAGACCTGAAAAAGCTATTATTATCTTTGCCTGATCGGGAAAATGCAACCAAACTGTACTTATTTCCTGCTGAAGTTGAACGAAGCTGCATGTATTCAACGTTACGGTATAATAGCTTGTTCCACTATTACGTCATTATTGACGCTGAAGAGCTCAAAATCAAGGGAGGTAAGGCATCACGTAATTTCTTGTATTCGATCATACGCCAACTTCGCGGCATAATATTAGCTATTTGGTGAATGTTAGACACATACAGCTGGTTTGTTATTAATTACTATACAATAATGCCTTAAATACTTGCAAAATCGTACATAAAAGGGATTTCTCCAAATATGACCTTTAACCAAACATATTTTATCCTCTTTTATACGATTGATTCCCGATTAAACCTGTCAACCATTCATGCACAATACAGTAACCATTGTGCATGATCCTGTCTCGAAGAGATCAGAGGCTTTGAAAGCTGCTTAATTACCATTATTAGACCCGTCAATCATCCTTACACAATAGAGCATACATCGGCCATTGTACTATCTTGGGGCCTTTGACGTGTCTTAATTACCCTCATTAACACTTGTCAATCATCATTACACGATAGGACGCTACTGCAGTGATATGGGCCCACAGAGTCTTATTGGATGACCGGAGTCATGCAATTTAATGAGGGGGTGGGGGGGGGGGGGGCTTATGGTCCCACAAAAGAATTTCACACCTACCCTCTACATCTAACATCCAATCAAACAGCTATATGGAAATAAGTTTCTGGCTCCTCGTATTGAATTAACATTAATCCAGAGTTGCACAATTTAATGTTCCTGATTTTCTTAGTTTTGTCTAATAAAATTTCATAAAATTGTTTCTCGCTATGTACAAATTTTGAGTCGCCATAATATTTTTTTACCAAAAAAACCTTTTTAAAGTGTAAGTAAAACGCTAAGCCAACTTACTGTGTTAGTGTATGGAAATAATGCAGTATATGCCAACATAATGATATTGTAGTAACTTAGCTACATATAAAAGGTTACTCACCCAACAGAGGTCTCGAATCTGCCCGTGGAACCGGCGGCAGATATGCGCAGTTCAAGTTCCAAGGTACGACTGCCGGGCGTCTGTAGAAACGGCGGGAATCAGCTAGCCCGGCAGCCGCGAACTCCGGGATTGCGGGATACTGCCGGCACCACACTCTCGCCCATTTTAAAAAACATGAACTGCCAGTTTAGACATTAAAACTTTTACTTTAAAAAATCTATAGTTAAAACAAAACTTCCAATATAAAATTCATGTGTGAAATGATCAGAGCTGGTGTAACTGCAACTTGCAACTGACTAACCCAGCTACACCCCTCATGCAAGTGAAGCAACTTGCAACTGAAGAATTGTTTTTAAAATTATAAATACAATTGTATGGCCATTGACGCTCAACTGCTAAAGGTAGTATTAGCATTTACCACAATTAAAAAACAAATTTCCCATAGTAGGTGTCGATCCATCCAGAAAGAATGAGTTGCTAATAATAAAACAGATGGATAGATCAACAGCTGCCGGACGAGGGCCATTGTTACAGATTTTAAAATAGCATAGCAACCCTAACTAAAATTAAGGACAGTAGTTTTCCCACCACAGCAGAAAAATCGTCGGAATTGACAAATTGATAAATGGAAGTAATAACAATAATCCCACATGAATTTAATGAAGTGTTATCTGAGATTAAAATATAATGTGAGATTCAAGGAAAACTTCTGAATACGCATAAAGTTTTAATTTAGTGATCATCTCTAACCGTAACATATATGATATAAGACATATATCTCTTATATAACGGAACGATCAGAATTTACAAATTTAGGAAATCTGGAAAACCACTATCCCTATCTCAATAAAGATATCTGAATGAAGCTAAAACGGAACAGATAATACAGCAGAAGAAAGAAACATATGAATTTGCGTTATGACTAACGCGTCAACTACTTCGCACATTATGAAATGGTAAGCGCAAGAAATGCATCTGCACGATTTATGCAGTCTTTGCTAAATGCATATTATAAATATGCTGTCATATGCAAGCCTTCTGCATTATAGAGTAATGCACATTATAAATATGCATGAATTATGCATTATAGAGTAATAATGCATCATTGCATCATTTTAACATGTAATTGTTACACGCTTAATAAATGAAATACCTAGGTATGGCAGTGTATAATATGTTGGCCTAATATAAAATATCTGAACTGACCTATGTAGAATTAAAATATCTGGGCTATCCTATAAAATATCTGTGCTGACCTAATAAAACTATATATAATATATTTGAGCTACCCTATAAAATATCTGAGCTGACAATTGTAGAACTGGCACTGAATAGCTAACCTAAACTGAAGTTCACTATACAAAGATAAGTTTGCATCATAACATATAATGCATATACTTATAAAAAGCGTGCACATGGATTTAATCCATATACACATAAACAGAGAGCATTATTATGACTACACGTCATGACGAACAATAAATACAGTTAACAATACAATGCGTAAATATAACCATGCATTACTACGCGCAATTATTCACGCGTCATTTGAAAAACGCGTAATTATAACAGCGCGTTCTATGAGTCATACAGCGATGGACCCCTGTTGGTTTTTGGTATCTCAAGGAGTATTATTGCTGGAAAAAGCCACTATGTGCTTATGTATCCAACTAATTTAGTTTCCCAAAAACTTACAAAGAATAGAACATCACGATTTTGCTGTTGCTGAAACTAAAGCTAAGATGGAAATGGAACATAAGCCAATGATTATAAATGTTTTCCGGACAAGTTGAATGTCTTCAGTGTCATGTAGAATGTTAAAATTTGAAGTCATAATTTCATATTATCTAGATTACAGTAATTCTTTTAATGTTGAATTACTGTTACCATTGTACATTATCACATTACTATTGTAGTACTGTACTATGACCGAAAAGCTAACTGCAGTCCGCAACAATACCATGACCAAATGAATCCGAAATAAGATGAAACCAGAGGAACATTTATGCAGGTGGACAAGTAGGGTCCATGAAGACTTACATAGTCTAATTCACGAATGCTTAAAGAGCATTCTAATACAGTTCATAATCTAGGAACCTGTTGGGAAGACGGCACTGCCTTCCTGTTCGACTCTGAATGGTGTGAGTTTGGAGTTGGTCATCTCTAGGAGATGTGTGATGTATTTCCCCTCGGACCTGACACCTCATGCGCCTAGGGGGAAAAGTGTGATGCAGTTCCCCTCGGACCTGACACCTCATGCACCTAGGGGAAGTGTTATGCATTTCTCCTCGGATCTGACACCTAGGAGAGTGATGCTGTGTTTGTGGGACGGGTAAAACAGAATCGATATCCAGGTCATCTGTCAAAACAGCATCTAGATCATTATGCAGAATTGATGAGGATGGATCAATACCATATGGAATGGTTTCATCCAAATCCTCTTAAAAAATGGAAACATGGTTATCATCAGATAACCTACGGCCATTATCGGGGGATAATAAGTCATCATCATCGCCATGATCTTCCGAGCTTATAGCACTCATTCACAATATCCAGAGAGGTAAATCACGATCTCTGCATAGCTTTAATCTATCATGGTGAACAACTAGTTCCCGGCGTTGGTTTTTGATACCAAACAGTGCCTCTGACAACTTTTTATAAATAATAAATGGACCAGTCCAAGGAGGTTGTAGTTTACTGGACTGACCTATTTTAGTTGCAGAATTAGCAAGATAAACTACATCACCAACATAATAGGCACGCTCATGCACACGTAGATCCTAGTCTTTTTTCTGGCGCTTCTGAGCCATTTTAAGGTTATCCCGTGCTATCCCATGAGTTTCATGCGACGTTTGCTGTAACTGTTGGACGAAGTCACTGGCATCTGAAAGGGAATCCTCTGTAGTCGCAGACACAGGGCATTTGCACATTATGTCAATAGGCTGTAGCACTTCTCGTCCAAGCATCATCATGTTGGGAGTATACCCCGTCTGTCGGCTTACAGTAGATCGTATAGCTCCAGCGATGAAAGGAATACACTTGTCCCAATCTTTCTGTCTGTCATGCTCTTGCAGGTAACACTGTATACACTGCAAGACAGTACGGTTTATACGTTCAATCTGTCCATTTGAACATGGTCTATAAGCTGTGGTGCATGTTTTTGAAATCTCCAGTAGATTGCACAGTTCCTTAAATAGGCTGCTCTCAAAGTTACGACCCTGGTCGGTGTGTAAGAAATATGAAAAGCCAAATGTGGTGAGAAAACGCTCCACATACGTTTTGGCTACCAGTTCTGCCCCTTGTTCAGGGAGCGCATAGCACTCAACCCATTTAGTGAACTGATCTATGATCATCAACACATATCTATTTCCCAGTGCAGATGTGATAAAGGGGCCCAAAATGTCCATATGTACCCGTTCCAAGGGAAAACCGGCATGGAACTCGCCCAGAGCAGCTCTAGGTTGGATGGAAGCTTTTTTGCTACAGCTACAAATCCGACAGGATTTCACATATGCCACCTCATCATGAGAGTATCCGTGCCAGATATATTTAGCCTTCACTCTCTCTAATATCTTCTGCTCACCCATGTGACTGGCAAGCTTGGAATCATGACAATTTTCCAAAACCAGCTTCTGAAGAGACTTTGGGACTACCAGCAGATTCCGTGTGGTATTTGCTTCTACCCAGAGATAGTGCAAAATGCTATCGACATAAATCAATTGATCACAATGAGCCCACCAAAACTTGACAGCTGGACTAGCTAAATATAGCTCTGCGTCAGAAGGTGTGTGTGACTGCTCAATCCATGATACAACTGTCTTCAGATCAGGATCCTCCAACTGATCTTCCAAAGAGAATGTGTCTAACCAGTTTGACCTTCCAATAACCTGGTCTGTTTGGGGGACACCATTCAGCAGTCCATCTGGATCATCACTGCCTGTGTCGCTGTCTGATAGGTCATTATTACTCAGTTGAAGGGCCCTTATGGTTTGAAAAGCCAAAGGAATTACATCATCAACATCTTCTTCAAATTGAGACCATTTGGTGCTGAAGCTTGGTACAATATTTGCACCCACCACATGCCATCTAGCTAGTTGTCCTTCGATGTGCTTG
The DNA here is from genome assembly GCA_034401795.1 of Chaetoderma sp. LZ-2023a. Taxonomy (NCBI): domain Eukaryota; kingdom Metazoa; phylum Mollusca; class Caudofoveata; order Chaetodermatida; family Chaetodermatidae; genus Chaetoderma; species Chaetoderma sp. LZ-2023a. The sequence continues at coordinate 29,196,926 of CM067374.1, forward strand.
AAACTGAGCAGCCATGTGAGACTGTGATGGTCAGTCCGCACAATAAATGACTGTCCTAGTACATACAGTACTTCCTAGTGAATGCTACCACGGCTAGCAACTCTTTGCGTGTAACACAATATTTACGCTGAGCCGGTGTCAACGTTCGGCTCGCAAAACCAATAAGCACCTCTTTCCCATTCTGAATTTGGGATAACTCTGCACCAATCGCAGCCTCTGAAGCATCAGTATCCAGTATGAAGGTACCATCCGGTGTCGGATAACCTAACACTGCAGGGTTGGCCATAGCAGCCTGAAGTGTTTTGAAAGCTACCCGATGCTCTAGAGTCCAGTCATACTCTACTTTGGAACTGGTGAGTGCAGAGAGAGGAGCAGAAATACCAGCAAAAGCCTGTATGTGCTCTCAGTGGTAATTCATGAACCCTAGGAAAGATTCCAGGTCTTTCCTCGTCTTAGGAACAGGCCAATTAGCGACGCTTTCCATATTGTTTGGCTTAACAGCGATTCCCTTATCACTCACCAACTTACCTAAGAAACAGAGTTCTGTATGGAACAAATTACACTTCTTAGGTTTTAATTTAAGGTTGTGCAACAGGAATCGGGAAAGGACAGCTTTCAAGTTGGTCATATGACTGTCAAAGTCAGTCCCTGTCACTACCACGTCATCTAAATACACAAGACACTCGCACCAGTTAAGACCTTGCAATACCAGCTGAACAACCCTCTGAAAGGTAGCCGGGCTGTTGCACATACCAAATGGCATCTGGACAAATTCAAAGAGCCCATATCTTGTGATAAATGCGAGCTTGTGGCAGTTTTCTGGGTCAACCTCGACCTGCCAATATCCGGCTGCCATATCAAGTGTGCTGATGAACTTAGCACCACCAAGTGCATCCAGACATGTCTCAATGTTTGGTAGGGGGTAAAGGTCTTTGCGAGTTAGCCTGTTCAGAGCTAAAAAATCGACGCAGTACCACATGGTACCGTCTTTCTTCCGAACTAATACCGGGGCTGATGACCACTCAGATTTTGACGGAACTATGATACCTTTCTCTAACATCTCCGCAAGGTGTTTCTCTTCCTCATTCTCAAAAAACAAGAGGAGTTCGTCGAAGTTTAGAACGAACAGGTTGTGCATTACCTGTGTCAACCTTATATCTTATCCGCTTGAACAAACCCAAATCAAGATCATCTTTTGCAAATGCATCCTGATACTCGATTAACATGGACTTAACTTGCAAAGACTGCATCTCCGATAAACCCGATGTCGACCTCTTATACAGATCCTGTAAGAACACAGGGATGTCCACCTCAGTGGCTGTAGAAGTCTGTAAACCGTCCTGGTTTATGGGGTTACCAGCAAGTTGAAATTCTGTTCTATGGTCTAAAACCTCCTTAATTTCTGTGCCAATACCAAGGTTGTGGTCTTGTTCCAGAGTAATATATTGGGCCGACAGGTTCCTTAACAAAATAGGAATCTGCGAATCTTTGGCAGTGGCCACTGTATGAGGTGTTACCAGACCCTCCAGTTTAGATGAGGGCTGGAGCACAACATCATTCTGTACCTCCCGATCCAGAATGCCTGTGGTCTTCACAGCCTCAGAAGGACCAACAACCACTTTCTGCTTCAATGTTACCCGAGCTACTTGGGCTTCCTTCCCATTAGCTCTCAACATTGATGCTTGAACCGGTTCTCCATTAATTGTCAGACACAGTCTAGTCAGATCAATGGTGTTCTTGTGTGCCTTCAAGAAATCCAGGCCTAATATAATTGGATCATTAATATTGGCAAGGACTGGGCAGTTGAACATCATAGAGCCTAATGCAATTGTGACTGGCTCAACACTTTCCGCAGGGATAATATTGTCTCTACCTGCACCTTTCAATGAAATAGACTCCAACTTCTTTAAAGGGTAAGGTAATTTATTTGCAAAGAAATTGCCAATTACTGTCACTTGTGCCGCAGTGTCCACCACTGCATCAACGGAAACACCATTTACTTTAATGGGAATGACTAGTGTCATAGGGTCACGATTAAACTCATACATGCGAACATCATATGATCGCACAGGCGAAGATCTCAGTGAAGCAGAAGGTGATGGCGACCATGTACGCCTCGGCTCTGAACACTCACGGGAAGAATGCCCCTCTAAATTGCAATTAAAGCACTTTCCCGATATGAGAGGAGGAGAAGGGAAACGCGATGGAACGCCCTTCCCTCTTGGAGGAGACCGACCTCGACCGAATTGACCAGATATAGGATTCAAAATCTTAGCAACATCTACCTTCATCTCCGCCATAACCTTCCTAAGTCCTTTGACATCTTTCTCCAATTTATCTATCCTGCTTGGAGCCGTCATGGCTCTCAACTGCTCAGGATATCTTCCTCCATCAAACCAGAAGCATTGTCCGGAAAATGGACCTTTCGAACCTCAGGTCTTCTGGAGCCCATGATCAATCACTGATTATGGATAGCTGCATTGACCATTTGTACAGCCTCCTCCAAAGTGCTCAGATCTTTATCCATAGCTATCAGAGCGGCTCGTTTATGCTCAACACCCAGTGGGAATGCATCAATGGCAATTGTCTCGCCCAAACTCTCTGAGGCATCAGGGTAGCCATCTAAAGTGAGCTCCTGAATGATATCTGCAAATTATTCTAAAGAGTTACCCTCTTGTCGAATATCTTGCATTTTTTTTTCTGATGATGTGGGGCAGATCTTTCTACCCGAATCGCAACCTTAATTTGTCGCATAAACTAAAGTAATCATTCTGGACTTGCACAGAACAGATGCAGTAAAGCTTTAAGGCATTGTCCCTTAAAGCTGAGATGAGCATGTCTAATTTATATGTATCAGACCAACGGTACATTGAAGCAGTATGCTCAAATTGTATGAAAAATGGTTTCCACTCACATTTTCCATCAAAAGTTGACATTTTAGGTGGAGGAGGACCATCAGAGTAGCTTCTACGACCGGGTGATGACATTCTGGAGTCATTGTATGAAGAGCCATCCAAGTAAGCTCTATGAACTGGTGATGACGTCCTAGTGTCATGGTGAGAAACTTATCGCGACTCCCTCTTATGTTCTCTAGGGATATATAACCCCCTAGGAGCCATGTTATCAACTAGGGTCTGATCACCCCTTTGTTGACTAGTTGAGTTAAGGAGTGCCTTGTATTTGATACCTTGAGCTAGCAGTTCCAGGTTCAGTCTAGCTACTTGCTTTTCCAGGGATTCTTCCCTTGGGTGCGAGTCGACCCCACCAACAGCACCTTCATCATTGATGTCGAATACGACGTCCCCAGCATGGAGCACTCGTTCAAGGACTGTAGCTGTGGCAGGCAGATCAGGATCTGCCTTAATGTCCACCAGATATATGGAACCTCCTCTGGACTCACGAAAACTTACTATGCCAGCAGCTCGAATTTTACCAATATTATGGAGTGCACTAAGTTCCTCCATGGTTGCAGTGTTAATACACAAAGGTTTCGGCATTATGGGTCACCTGTTGATTTATACCAAGGAAGCGAAATTAATATTCGCTAAAAAAGTAATATCACTTACTGAAATAAGTTGTAAGTGTATGCTTACTGAAAAATATAACTCACTAAGTAGTGATGGTGGTGCAACTCCGGAGAACGTCTAAATGAATCTTCTGAAGCCAAGCCAGATTCAGTAGCGTACCTGCATGCAAACCATCCTTCAGAAACTCAAAAGTATAATGATAACGGACGCGTTTACGTGCACTAGATTTTTTACGGAGTATTAACTCTACACTGCATTTGATGGTGTGTACACCAATATCTGCATTAATTTTCTCAATTCTATCATTGAGAAGAGAGAGTTGGTCATGCAGTTGCAGCTCTTGGTCTTTGAAGGAACAGGGATTCAAATGGTGAAGTTGCTCATTATACAGGACCAGAGAATACGCCGGGATATTGATAAATTTCACCGTTTGGCCGTAATGCCTTACTATGTCTATCGCACGTTGATAGTGTTGGCAAATGCGGTCTACCGCGAGTTCATCATCGGCCGTCCTTAAATAGACAAAACCGTCGCCTCATTTCTTGGCAAGGTCGCAGGTTCCGGCTCAGATATAGGAAACGATACGGTGAAACTTCTGAATGGCGTTAGCTATTCTCGACTGCAAAATATTAACCAGGTCTTGTGTAGTACCACCGCTTTTACACCAATACTCAACAAACCCAGTTTGATCAGCCCTTTTCAAAATGAAACCTTTACTTGTACCCAACAAAATTGCTTTGTGGGTAAAGGATTGATCCAATGAAAACTGGGTGCGAGCCAAAAACTCCTCAGATTTAACTTGAAAAGAAGGCATAAACTGAGTAGTGTTTTAACGGAGTAACTAGCAATGTGATAATGAACCTTTTGAATTAATAATAACAAGAAAAAACAAATAGTGTTCAGCGTAATTAGTAAACCTAATATTACAATTGAAACATAGTTGTTGATTAGAAGGGAGATTACCCTCTAATGTTAAAAAAGTTAATAATAATGATGATAATAATAATAATAATAACAACAACAGTGATTTATATCACTTCTTTGTTTCAAATAATTCTGAAATAAACAACGAAATTGAACTGAAATTAAAGTATAAAGAAATATCCAAAAACCGACGGTTAAATTACAGCTCAGAATCACGGTTTCCTACATATGACACTGAAGAAACTAACAATAACAATCCAGAAACTATAGGGTTGTCATTCCACGGAATACTGACATAGATGATAGAAACTTAGCACAAAAATATACCTCGATTCATTACAGTTCAAATAAATAACATTGAATCTTGAATTTATGACATATATGACGTATGTATGTAAAGTATATTAATCTATATACCCGACATTTGAATGATATAGTATAAATAAATAATATATATTTAACCATAACTCACCTATCATCTGTAATTTATTAGATAAGAAGCTATAAAATAATCAAAATGGCGGCCAGAGTCTCTCAAATTGACGTTCGGGCAGGACTATAGTAGTCCTTATATTTCCGAGAATTCTATCTTTTTTTACAGCAAAATCGTGAGTAGAATTTAGAAATAACTAATAATAATTTTTAATTTAGGGCCCAAAGTACTCCTGACACCATTTTTAGTAACTTAGCTACATATAAAAGATTACTCACCCAACAGAGATCTCGAATCGGCCCGTGGAACCGGCGGCAGATATGCGCAGTTCGAGTTCCAAGGTACGACTGCCGGGCGTCTGTAGAAACGGCGGGAATCAGCTAGCCCGGCAGCCGCGAACTCCGGGATTGCAGGATACCGCCGGCACCACAATATGGTTATAAAATATTTTTATAGACTATTCGCCAATTTGGATAGTCGCGCTCGCTGCCTGTCGGCGAAAGTCAGAACCCGTCACGCGTGACTTCTGCCTTCGGGTCGCTAATGTAAACAATCTACTGTCAAACGCTTCTTACGACGCTGGGGGGCTGTTAGGCCTATTGACGATCAGTAATCTCAAAGTGCATTACACTGGGGCTGTGTATGGGATTTTGCTGGACTGGCTTATGCTTAATGTTCGAGACAGATCCATATCAGTATGGGTTTTTTCCCATTTATGCTTTTATTTTTATTTTTTTAGGAAAAGCCTAATGATGATAATTAGTATGATAAATTGGTAGAGCAACCCACCGATCCCGAGACAATTTCTGGTGGGGTAACCAACCGAATCCAGGAAGAAAATATGTACATTTTTGCTCATCAGTTCTGCTGCTTATATGTACCAATGTACATTTTTTACAATGGTTTGATTAAGTGGTGGCAAGACCCACAGAGGCTCAGGGGCAATGCTGGTAGAGTACTGCGGTGACCCAACACATTTTCAGCACCCAACCACCTACCTTTAGTCCGTTGTTGTTCGACGCAAACACATTTCATCACTTGCACGTTATTTAGTGGGCTTTATATATATATATGAATATATATTTGTACTTTGACCTATTAGCCCCAAAATCAATAGTGTTCCAAATACTCAAAACGCTAACTGAGCTAAAACTACCATTTATTATTTTCTCAACAGGAAGTTGTGCTGGAGATGGCGTCAATGCAGCAGCTGCAGCCTGGCCAACAGATAGTGAGTATATGATAATTTATCCTTGGTCATGTCTGGCTTACAGAGCCAGACGCACGCACGCACACACCAGTGAGGTGGTCAAGGAGTGTGGTGGTTGAGCTGATACACACAGTGCGCAAAACATACGTGATTGAACAAGGTCGATAGAATACTACTAACTGTGGGTAAAGCTTGAAAAGTAGGTCAGTGTGACCTACTTTGTTATACTACAATTCAGGCACACACTAAATTTGACTACTGTATATGAAAAACTCTTGAAACCAGAGCCCAGAATAAGATTTAGTCACTGACTGACAAACTGACTAAGTAATTGGCATGCAGGTTTATTGAGCTGCTACCCTCACGACCACCTGACTAATGTGACCGCCGACTGCTCTTTATATGCAAACAAGAACAAATTTGCACGCATTTTTGTGTCACTGTGACCTTGCTATTTGACGTTTTGACCCATATTTATCACACATCTTCAGCGCTTCAAGGGCAACCTCTCACCCAAGTCTGGTCAAGAACCAGAGTTTTTGACATATTGTATCTTTCACATTCATTTTGTTAAAATTTGTTCACTGTGGCCATGACCTTTGACCCCAAACTTACCACACATCTTCAGGACTCTACAGGCAACCTTTGCTCCAAGTTTGATTACTGTATATGAAACATTTTGAAACTACAGTGCAGAATAAGCTTGTGTGAATTATTAACGGACTAACTAACTGACAATGCAGTTTATTGAGTTACTTCAAATGGCTAAACACAAGTTGGTTTTGAATATTTCATGGGAGATAACTCTGGCAAGTATGACTGGATATCGCTAAACCTAATTAGAACTGAGGTCATGTATCATGTTTCACAATTCTAAGAGATATGGACCAGGCAAGAATCAAATGGACGCACGTCTGTTCCAACATGTCTGTTCACATGCCACATGGCAGAAACGTGATACTCAATTGGGTCCTTCAGATTTCCAAGCGTAACTGAGAGAATTAAATTTCATGTATTTTCTCAACAGGAAGGTGTGCAGGAAATGGCTCAGAATGACGCGTCAATGCATCATAATCAGCAGATGGTGAGCATAGTCAAATTAAGAGCGATAATTTTATAAAATTGGCATACATCTTTGATCAATACGTCAGTGATTTCAAAATCATGTCATCTGCAATCATATGAGTAACTCACATATCAAGTTTCTAAAAAGTTATAAAAGATTTGCAAGATTTACAGACTGTTTTGTACTAGTTGTGATTCACTGTTAAAAGTCCATCAAAACAATATAAATGTAGAGCTATCACATTGGCAGACACAATAAGTTCTACATGTATATAATTATGCACACCATTTCACAAATGGGGATAAAATTATGGCAATCTGTGCTTAAAAGAAGAAAGAACAACATTTTTTTCAAGTATCTTATATTCTTCAATTAAAAGTTATCAGCTTTACAAATTTGTTGTTAAAGGTTCTCGCTAGCCAATAAATAATCAATAGCAGTCGTAGATTGCAGACCATCGGCCCTCCAATTTTTGTCACATTGTTAGGAATTTTTCAGATTTTTTTGATTTTCTAGATATTTTTGTATCACACCAAAAGTTGTGGAATCCTAGAATATGGTCACACCATTTCTTATGTTAAAACTTGAGCAAAATCGGTCCAGAAATTTCTGAAATATCCATAGATCAAAAATCTGATCCGACTGAATCGGAGTTCCTTTATCCGAATGATGGCCATCTGGAAATCCTCTTGCAATGCTAGATCATTCCATGGGCTAAAATTTAAGCTAAATCGGATCTGTAGGTTTTTTTAGCTACATGCACAGAGGGACGCAAGCATGCATGCACGCACGCACACACATACTTCCCCTTACGGGCCGAGTGTGATAAAATCATCTTGTCTATGCATATATGTTAATTTGTTAACTATACATTATAGCTTTTTTTATATAAATGCAGGCATGGAAAAATGCAAATGCATTCACCTACACGTTATATTTTATAGCAAGAATATATCCAAATTTAATTTAGTACAATGAATAGACTTATGAAATATAAATAACTTGATTTGTTGCTATACATATGGTAGATTCTTCTAATCATGCTATCGAAAAGCACATAGATAATATTATTCTAGCCTAAATTTCAGGGTTTTTTTATTATGAACTATAGCTGTCAGATCAAAATTATTGCTTATTGCAGGCCAAGAGAAGACTATTTTTTTAATTTTACCACCAGGATGACTAGCTTGCTTGTTGAGCCAATCATTTCATGCATAAATTTCAAAAATGGTCTTGGCCTGCAAATACATGTACATTTCGCAAGAACCCTGTATTGGCCAGTTTCAGCCAGCTTGACTTAATAGAGAAACAAGCGCAATCAGACAATTACCCCTGATGTAGATTCTGAAGTGAATCTGGACATCGCTATTAATATGTAAATTCCTGACACGGTAACTTTATTTCAGAATGATGATTCCATAAAACATTATCATGATTACATGGGAACACAACGAGGTGGCACAGTTGCAGATGGATTAGATAAATTTAAAATGGCGCACCCAGCATTTAGAGATTTTTTCGCTGATAACAAGCACGCAAAGAAAACAGAAGACCTGTACCATGATATGGCAAGGAGGGGGCAAATATTTTCACTGAATTTAATTAAAGATGATGATAATCTTTTTAATTCTTATACAGGCCTTCCATCTTACCAAGTGTTTACCTGCTTGTACACATATCTTCAACCTGTAGCTAATGGCATGCAATATGTCTCTCAAGCGGGTAGTGTACACTATGGATTATTATTTTAAAATAAACCTGGCAAAGAACGTGCTTTATCACTAGAGGAGGAGTTTTTTGCAACATTGGTTCGTCTTCGGCTTGGGTTACCATCTAAAGATGCTGCTAGGCATTTTGGTATCTCAGAAAGCACATTTTCAGATATATTTAATACATGGGTTATTCTATTATCACAACAATTAGAGCTGATTTGTGCCATCCCTTCATCAGATAAAATAGCAGAATGTCAAGCTGCATGCTTTGATAATTTCAATAATGTAAGAATTGTTTTAGATTGTACTGAAATATTCAGCCAAACTCCTGGATCTTTGGAAGCTCACAAGCAAGTACATTCTAATTACAAACACCACAGCACAATTAAATTCCTAGTTGGTATGAGCCCAGGTGGTGCAAGTATTTACATATCTGACATGTGGGGAGGAAGAGTAAGTGACTAAAAAATAACTAAAGAATCTGACAAACTCCTCTCTTCATTGGATTCTGGTGGTAAGGTTATGGTTGACAGGGCCTTCATAATTGCAGAAGACTTGCCAACTGGTGTTAAGCTTCTCATACTGCCTTTTAAGAATCGCAAAACAGGTGAATTGACAACAGAGCAGTTAGAATATTCCGAGAAGATATTTGCTGCAAGAATTCATGTGGAAAGGGCCATGCGGGCAATTAAAGAATGTCGCATCTTAGAATTTGAGGTTAAATTTGCAATGCTGAACAATTTTGAAAACATTTAAAGCTTGTGCATATCTCGTTAACTTTAAACGGCCATTCTTAAAAGTTAACAATTATATGAGACATGGCAGGAGACTATCAAATTCTATTGAATGTTGATGTCATACAGTAATAGAACTACCTGCATCAGTACAGCAATAGAAACAAGAGCAATCAGTGATTTCAAAATCCTGTCATCTTTTTTTTTCACATACTAGTAGTGAATATTTTCCTCAATTTTCTAGATATGTAGAATCATGACCAAAATTACAGCCGACTAGTGTATGGTTAGAAACTCATCTCTTGTGCTAAAATTGTGCCAAGCAATAGTTTCCAAGATAGCCATAGATCTTGAATTTGCACTGCCAGGATTAGTTTTTTCATCCGTCGGCAAATACTTTCACTGGAAGATACTTTGCAATGCTATACACTCTTCATCTTATGGACATTAACCCTTATTACCTAAGTCACCAATGGCTTCCAGTCATATTAATTTCAAAATATTCATCTCAGGGTTATTAACTGCCTAACTGCTGAGTTTTAGCAGACGACATATTGAAGATTTCTGATGTCTTCTTGATTCTAATGACTGTGGTCACCTACGACTTCGGTAAGGCCTGTATGTGTGGTTGCTGCGACAACCGGTCTTACCGACGACGAAAGTGATCGATACGGGCTCGCCTCGTGTGTAGGTAGAATTCACGATATTTGTATTCGTATCTAGGCCTGATCTGACTATGCTAATCTGAAGATGATGGTACGCTACGGTGATCTTCCGTAGATAACAGAGTAACTTTATCAAAGACACAAACTCTTGCCTTGTAGCAAAATCACAAGGTGATACTTTTATTTACTGTGTTTTTAACTGTATAATATTTTCAACAAAAAGTAACTTTTACTGTTACTACTGTAGTTACAATAAACTTATCAATTTGACTCGAAGCTTTACCAGGTATCGTACTTCGTTTCACTAAGTTCTACTTTACAACGCTAATCTTTTCCTAAGAACTTTCAACATTAGAGACCGGACCGAACCCCGACTGAAAGTTAAAGTCCCGCTTATATACCATCTTAGTTTTTTATATCTTGTTGTTCTCTAAAATTCCAGCTGCCTTTTATGACAGAATGACTTATCTTGTTTGACGACAAGTCTCGATTTGTGTATCTACGCCTATGAATCTGTCCGAATGACGAATGGTCGGTTTGATACCAAGTATCGATTTGTGTACCCAACATCCATGAATCTGTCAGAATGACGAATGATGGGTTTGATGACAAGTTTTGATTTGTGTACCCAACATCCATGAATCTGTCAGAGTGACGAATGATGGGTTTGATGACAAGTTTCGATTTGTGTACCTAACATCTATGAATCTGTCAGAATGACGAATGACGGTAAACAAGTTACCATTCTTCTTAGTCTTGAGTGATTACTTTTCGGCTACTGCTTATGAATCTGTCCAAATGACGAATGATCGGTAAACAAGTTACCATTCTCCTTATCCTGATTGTTTACTTCTCAGTTCATTTTCTCAAGCTTTCGTGAGAATATAGATCGCCATTGTAACTAACTGCTTCCGTATGTCATATTTCATCTGATTCCGGCTAGACGCTAATCATCTTGCCAATTTTGATAATGTGTACACTCGATGACAGTGCATACATGTCCAACGCTGATAATGTATACATTCTCTGATAATGTACGCATTCCTCTTACAAGGACGCTATAAACGGTACCAGTTATTCAGTGCTGATAATATATATCCAAATAATAAGATGCTGGTAATATATCTAAGTATAGATGATGATCATTGCTAGTAACCGCTGATCGGTACATCTTAATATACATGGTGACATAGTCTATTAGCTCGCCTGGTATTCACATCTGAATTTTGAATTTTTACTCGGGACTTACTCGTACATATAAGATGTCCAGCGGAGTCATGACTTCCCACAAGACAATCCCATATCTACACATGCCCCTCAACCGAAGTTAATTAGCCGTCTCTCAAGGCCTAAAGAGAGTGATAATTAACTCGTTGTGGACTATCAACAACCCAAATCTATACTAGCAGCCTGAACGGATACCACCCGATATTTATCCAATTGTCAAGAAATCAATAATACAGGTCAATATACTATACACCAATACTTGTCCGAGTAGCGGAATGCTCGGAAATACATTAGTAGTATTCGTTAGTGTATGGTTGATAATTATACAAACATACATGTCCGGGTAGCAGAATATCGTGCGCAAAAGACCGCCCCCGGAAACACATTAATAGCATCATTAAACTGTGGTCGATAACCTCGATCCACGCGTAACTTAACATAGAAAACAATACGATCAATCAAGCAATACAATAGTATAATACACCACAATCAATTGTTCTAATGACGCCATCTAATCGTGACGACGTCACCATAAATGTCAGTCCTTAATCCTACAGTGCAAATATCATTACAGATCATGTGAATTTTTCCTATTTAAACAAAACAGTACATAGTATGGTATCATGATAAAGTTCGTGCCACAATTATTAATAGTCACCAATTACTGTTCCAGTAGAAACACATAAAGTTAGTGCCAAAATGTCACGGTGATACCTCCAAGCAGTCTATGCTCACGTTAGGATCCACCATGTCAACGTACGTCTCCATTTCTATTCAGTCAGCAGCCGTCGGGTCGATCTCAGTCCTGGCATTAGCATTAGGCGACGACCCGGCTGCCAGCAGCAGCGGCTCCAGTAGAGCTGCAGGTCTCCGGGGCTGCTGGGTCTGAACAGTTGATGCAATGCTATGCGATTCACTACTATGGGCCGCATGTGGCTTGCATTTATGGGCCGCACGTGGCTCGCATTTAAGCGCATTCCACATGCGTGATAACATGCCACATTTGTATAATATAAGCACAATTACTAACACAACTACGAAGGAACTCGTTGAATATGATACAAAAGAGCGTACACCAATGCCATCGACCGCCACTGGGTCGATCATGGATAACGGTGCTAGCGGCACATACTTGGACTTTTGTAAATGGTTCCATGGTTGCATTTTCAAATGATTCACAATCACGGACTGGTTAAGAATTCCGGTCACATCCAATTGGGGCATGTCGATGGCCAGGCTAACCCGAGTGTACGTCCGACTGTAAGACGCAACAGGCTCGAATCGCCAGCCCTTTCCACTATAACCACATTCACCCGACATTAGTGCATACACTCCATTACTCACCACACACTGGTCGGTCAGTCGTCCGTCGCAGTGTACATCCATTGTTTCACCGAACGTTTGCAACACAACGCCTACTTTCTTATGGGCGAATAATTTGCTAGCGGTTACGTTGGATTCCGAAAGATGCACGCTACACGTACCATCGGTGGTGTTTGTTAACAGGCTCACTATGCAGGGCACGTGGGTCTTATCGACCTCTAACTGTCCCTGACATACCCTAGGACCGGTACCGCGACACCCAGACGTCGTGAAGTACCATCCAGTCTTTGTATCGAGACCAATGCTAGTCCGGCCTACCACTATTTGCACGTAATACCCCACAGTAGCTAACGGTTCGGGCCATGAATGCAAACCATACTCTATATAATTGCCATCGTCGATCAACGGCAACGTCGCCATGTAGTGTAACATATTGTCGTTCTCCCACCACGGGTAAACTATCACATTCCGGTAGTACCACTGGTACGGACGTATCAGCTGGTTCCCTACTCTGACGTGTTCTGATACTGATGTCAGATCGGCGGGACCGAATATTTCCTCGGTTAGTCTTCCTAACTCTAGGGACGCAGTTTGTCTATGAAATCGTGCTGCTGCCTTCTGGTAACTATATACCACACTCTCGGCAGAGTCAATAATATGCCCAAGCCATACTAAAGCGTACAAATCGGCTTGTCGGGCGGCGTGCGCTTTAAATATATTGCTCACATTCCTAGTTAATTCCACTAGGCCGGTGGTAATTTCGTTGATACGGTTAACGTTGGTATTGATGCCTACGAATGCCAGTTTCATGTGAGAGGCTAGTTTGTTGGAGAAATGTACCAAACGATTTACGTTCCTTGAAGCAACCTCAACCACCTCCTTAATTGCATCTATATCACCAGAGGTAGCGGTACCAAATAGAGACGAGGCGATATCCCCGACAAAGTTAAACAAACCACGTTTGCGTCGTATACTGTCCTTACGCACCATAGTTTGTTGTGTCTCAACAGCGGTTTTCTTAATGTTGTTAACACGATGTTGTAAACCAAAAATGTCTTGACTGCTTAACGAAGTCTTTTGACCGATGTCCACAATCAGAGCACGAAACTGCGCTAACCGTTCAAGAAATTGGGGAGGTAAATAAGGGTGGTCAATAGACACCACTATGGTCCATTCAGCCCGGATAATGGATGTATCCTCTGGTTTAGTTGTCATTACCCCGTTTGGTAATCTATGTCCACTAGACGTCTTACACAATCCGTTTATTAAACATACTAGGGTTACCACCAAACTTAATCGTAAAATATACATGATTCCACGCTCTGTGATGCTTACTGGTACAAAGCTAAAACTCACAATTTAAACGAATACATTTTTGTATCTTGCGAACGAATTTAGTTTTAATTGTTATGATACTTTACGTATCGGCTATTCGCGATGTTATAGTATAGCGATACAATACACACTACTGGCGGTTGTGCCACCGAATAACGGCATTTATACGACTGATGAAATCAGCGTATAGCACGTCATCGTAAAGGGCGGAGTCTACTATGCCAATACGGAGTCGCTTGTTACCCTCTTCGTCCTCCTGCCTATGCCCGTGTTTCTGCTTCATATCCAGCCGGAGTTGCTTGCTGTCAAAATCGTCATCCTGTGTATGTCTGCGCTTGCGCAGCATATAAGGATGCGATGGAAGCGTCTCCATTGGTTCAGGGGGCGGCTCTGGTGCCGCCTCCGGAGCATCAATCACCATGGGCCTAGGAGTTTCGATGACGTCACTTGGTGACTCATGGTTTCGACTGCGATTCGTACTGGGTTGCACCCTTTTCCGGTCAACCCTCTTACCCCGTGTACGCACCTCTGGCTCTATATCCGAAGCTGGCCGCTTTTTACGAGCCTGGGGTGTCGTATCGGCGTCGGTGACCATTGGTTCTGGCTCGGGCAACATCGCCCTGGGGTGATGGCTAGCTTTCGTCCCCTTGGTAGGGTTACGAATGGGGCGTGGTCGCACCCCGTCCCAGCACATTTCCGAGTCGACTACGCGCAGCTTACATATATTAAGCACACGCATTCTCCCGGACCTTTGATGGCGGACATGGGCCACAGGTCCGTTAATTTTGAAGATCTCATACTCGGGGTCACTGCGAGAGGTCAATTTCATCCTCTCTTCAGCTTTGACGACCACCGAATCCCCCACTTTAAACTCACCAGCGTTCGCACGCTTATTAACCTGTTCCCTGTGAATCTCTCGAGATCTAGCTGTTCCCTCCCGAGCACGTAGCAAGGCGTTGTTGAGATACGTTAGTCTCTCACCAAGGTCTTGCGACGCATCGATTGGAACGGCCATTGGCAATCTCGCCCGTCGCCCATAAGTCAAATAAAATGGCGTATATCCGGTCGTCGCATGACGAGTACTGCGGTACGCTGTCAAAGCTGCTCCCAACTCGTCTTCCCACGCCCGCGAGGCGTTGTTCACCCCTTTCTGGATCAACTCCTTAAGAGTGCGGTTGAATCTCTCGGTACGTCCATTGGTCTGCGGATGGTATGGGCTAGACTGTCTATGGTCGATACCGTGTTCCTTAAACCGCTCCTCCAGAGAATGGGAACAAAATTCTTTACCCTGATCGGTTATTACAATCTCAGGGATGCCATGATGCGCGATATACTCGTTGAAGAATTTTTCTTCCACATTTTGAGATGTTTTCGCAGCGATTGGATATGCTTCTGCCCACGCAGAACAGTGATCAATCACCGTCATGATATATACGTTACTCTTACCCGATTCTAATAGTGGACCGATCAAATCCATTCCAATTATCTGACCCGGATAATTGGCCATGGGCATTTCACTATACCTGGGTCGGGTAGTGACAGGTCGGTTGACCTGGCACTTCGTACACGTTTCAAGCATACGAATTATGTCTTTTCTTAAAGACGTCCATACAAACGAATCTCTTACCATGCCGATGGTCTTCTGCAGACCTTGGTGACCAGCTCGTTCATGAGCCATCCGGAGCACTTTCTCACGGAACAGGGTGGGTAAGACAATTATGGGGTACTCAGCGTCAAATGCTGAAGGCGTAATTAAAGAATATAAAATACCGTTCTTGACCATGTACTCCTCCGGGGTGTCCTTGAACAACTCCGGGTATTCCTTGGTCTGCTCGGCACACAATTCGTCACATGGTATGTCGAACGCTTCCAGAGGGACGTGAGGTAATACTCCCTCGTCGACGTCTGGCATTACAAAGTCGCCCGTATCCAACGTCGCGACTTCCACCGGACGACGTAATCTGGACAACATGTCCGCTCGAATATTCTTCGAGCCTTGGATGTATTCAATCTTACATCCATACTCGGCAATCAGTACCACCCAGCGCTGCACTTTCGTGTTTTTAACTTCGCCCACAAACAAACTCTTTAGGGGTTTGTGGTCGGTATACACGGTAAACTGCGCGCCAAATAGATAAGGTCTAAGCTTCTTTAGCGCGTATATTACCGCATAAGCTTCCTTTTCTATCACAGGCCAATTCAACTGACTGTCTTTAAGAGTAGAGCTAACATACTGAATTACCCGCTCAATACCATTGTCATCTACCTGTACCAGTATCGCACCTATCGCATAGCTAGACGCATCAGTATATAACTTATATGGAGCATTCAAATTTGGATATGTGAGAACTGTCTCACTACACAGCAAGTTTTGCAATTTCTTAAATGCTTGCTGTTCCTCCTGACCCCATTCAAAACGTTTATATTTCTTAGTCAATTCTATCAAAGGCGTAGCAATTTCGGCATAGCCTTGAGCGGTAATACCCTGTAGCGCCCAGGAAACTTCTCACCTCACCCACGTCGCGTGGCGGTGACATTTCTCTTATGACCTTGACCTTCTGGACCTGAGGAGCCACTCCCTGTGCTGAAATACGATATCCTAACAAATCAACTGATGGTTGGGCGAAATCGCATTTCGATTTTTTTACTTGCAAATTATATTCTCGAATTCTACGCATAACCGTACGCAAATGCTGTGCATGCTCAGCCGGATTTCTTGAATATATGACTACATCATCGACAAAAACATGCAAATATTTTCCCACGAATTCTCGGAAAATATCGTTCATTGCCCTCTGAAATACGGAACCTGAGTTCGCAAAACCGAACGGCATCCGAACAAATCTTGGCTGCAAACGAACGCTGTTTTCGCTATGTCTTGGCTGTCCATTGGTATCTGCCAATAGCCAGACTTCAAGTCCATAGTCGAAAATATCATAGCGCCGCCCATAGAATCAAAAATGTCTGATATGTTCGGCAAAGGATAGCTATCCTTATGACAAACGGAGTTCAATTTCCTATAGTCAATGCAAAATCTCGTCCCCCCCGTCCTTCTTAGGGACCAACGTAATGGGTGACGCCCATGGGGATGACGACGGTCTTATGACGCCCGCTGCCAGCATCTCAGCCACTTGATTCTTGACTATATATTGCTTGGCTAGCGGTAGACGGTACGCTTTCTGCCTAATAGGATAGGCATCCCCTGTCGGTACCGTACACTTGACTTTGGGAACCAATCCTAAAGTATTTGGACGAGCCGTATAGAAAATATCCGCAAAGTCTGCCATGACTTTGTCGATATCTGGTCGTTTCCTTACAACTTGCATGGACGTAATTTGTCTGTTCCCTATAGGGATACCTAAAGGGATATATCTGGCCAAACCATACTACAATTTTGGCCCGATAGTCAATCTTTGCATTTCCCAGGTGCAAAGCATCCGCTCCAAGTAAACATTCATGCCTCATTCTGGCCACAATCGTACTAGGGATGGGTCGGGCGTTCTTGAATTTTACTTGTGTTTCCCCCAAAAGTTTTATCGGGGAACCATTTACAGCTAAGAGCGTTTTTGCTCTTTTCAATGGCCTAGCATCCAACATGCTACGCCATATATCTTTACGAATCAAGGATGTGCTAGCACCAGTATCCACTAAGGCATGCAGGTACTCACCCTGATCCGTTGGACCGTTTTTATCTATACGAAGACGGATTAAGAACCGCTCGGTCGGTGATCTCACCAACGGCTCTCTCCGTCGTCGTTTCCCGGGCTCCTTCGTCCATTAACCACTTCGGCGTAACTGTGCCTATGATTCGATGCATTATTTCTGATACCGTCTGAATAACGGCCATGTGCATCGGTATTTTCACTCGTTAAAATAAAACCATCACGATCAATATAATCTTCTCCCACGCGCATCTGATTGTTTATGTCCTTTCTGTAGTTGCGGGAACATTCTCGTGGCGTCGTTCGTACGTTCATCTGTCGGTCGTTTATTGCGTCGATTTCCATGTCCCAATTCTCTTCTTCACGTGGACGCTTCACCGCTCGTTGTTCCAATGGTCGATCTATCTGTCCGGTCGGTGGTTCTCTGCGCTGGCCACGCACGCCATGCGGAAAATCCTTAACGAAGTGTCCATTCTGATTACACCCAAAACATTTCGTCGTTACGGTCGGAGTCGTCTGTCGGGTCATGTATACCCCAAAACAATTCTGGGCCATGTGTCCTTCTCTCCCGCACTGGGAACAGGTCATGGGCGGCGCCCGTCGTGGCTGTCGGGGTCGCTGGGCAGCCTGTCTATTAGTATTCTCCCGCGGCTGTGCCGTTTGGCGGCAGTCACTTTTGTAATGGCCGACCCGGCCACAATTATAGCAGGTAATGTGCTGCAATTCTCGTCCCGTTCTGACTGGTCGGGGCGAGGGTGGGGCGCGTTGCTTTGCCTGCGCGGCTGTCTTTTTCGTGGGCTGGGCAGCCCCAGCCACTGGCTTCTGCTGCTGTAACTGAAGGTCTCTGACCAAGCCACACAGTTGTTCTATCATCTTGCTCTGTTGGGCAGGCTGTCTTATCAGTGTCTTGACCATGGATCCTAATTCCTGTTCCTCTGTCGATTCTAGCATATCCACCTCCATTCTCTCCTCTCGATGATGACCGCTATCGATCTTCATCGCTTGCAGCAAGTCGTCACACACTGCCTCATCTTCAGCTATTTCGATAGCTCAGTTCAAGGTGGTCGTGCGCTTCCGGATGATTCGTTTGCTCAGGCTATGATCAGCCAATGCCCTCAGGTAGATTCCCAGTATGGTACGGCGATTGTCGTCGTTCTCCTGTGGATGGGCCCGGCTGCTCAGTTCTCTGTACCTTCGGTTGAAAGTGACAATGGTCTCATTGTGCCTTTGCCGGACCCCCTCAAGATCATACTTGATGCGCTCTCCCTCGTTGGCTGACACGAAGTTCAGGGTCACATACTCCCTAAGCTCCTCAAACGTAATGTCCTCCCGGGCTTTCCCCACCAAGAAACCATCCAGGTCTCGGGCTAGTGGTCCCCGCGCCGCCCTGACTACCACATAGGCAGGTATCCCGGCCAGTCGCCCATCATTGGCGACACAGGCGCGTCTCGTCTCGTCTAAGAATGTCCGTACCTCCTCTGGTACTACCCCGTCACAGGGTTGGATGCGGGACACGTTGTCCCGTATTTCACGTCGACACACACGCTCTGTCTCTCGGCGATTGCTGCCGTCTACAATCGCCTCCGCCATCGCCGCACCCATGGTCTGCATGGCTGCTATCATTTCGGGTCTCAGCTCGACCCGAGGTCGGTCGGTCGGCGGTAGTCCTGGGTCGGTGGGGTTTTGTGGTGGTCGCGACATTTTGCGGGACTAATGGTACAGCAAACTGACGGTCACTGGCTGGAGTCTGGGTTGGTCTGGGTACTTTACGTCGGTCGTTACTTTCACTGAAAAGTTATCACCGTACTCTCGGTGTTGGGTTACTGTCGTACCGGCTGACAGCTTGGCCGTCGCTAGGAATGTTTGCACTCGGTCCCCCAGGTCTTTCAGTACTACTATGCCCGGCCAGTCCGCTTGGGTCATATATTACGTACTCACTGTGTCTGGTTACTCTGAATCCTGGCAGTGGCTCGCCACTGAAGATTTCTGATGTCTTCAAGATTCTAATGACTGTGGTCACCTACGACTTCGGTAAGGCCTGTATGTGTGGTTGCTGCGACAACCGGTCTTACCGACGACGAAAGTGATCGATACGGGCTCGCCTCGTGTGTAGGTAGAATTCACGATATTTGTATTCGTATCTAGGCCTGATCTGACTATGCTATTCTGAAGATGATGGTACGCTACGGTGATCTTGCGTAGATAACAGAGTAACTTTATCAAAGACACAAACTCTTGCCTTGTAGCAAAATCACAAGGTGATACTTTTATTTACTGTGTTTTTAACTGTATAATATTTTCAACAAAAAGTAACTTTTACTGTTACTATTGTAGTTACAATAAACTTATCAATTTGACTCGAAGCTTTACCAGGTATCGTACTTCGTTTCACTAAGTTCTACTTTACAACGCTAATCTTTTCCTAAGAACTTTCAACGTTAGAGACCGGACCGAACCCCGACTGAAAGTTAAAGTCCCGCTTATATACCATCTTAGTTTCTTATATCTTGTTGTTCTCTAAAATTCCAGCTGCCTTTTATGACAGAATGACTTATCTTGTTTGACGACAGGTCTCGATTTGTGTATCTACGCCTATGAATCTGTCCGAATGACGAATGGTCGGTTTGATACCAAGTATCGATTTGTGTACCCAACATCCATGAATCTGTCAGAATGACGAATGATGGGTTTGATGACAAGTTTTGATTTGTGTACCCAACATCCATGAATCTGTCAGAGTGACGAATGATGGGTTTGATGACAAGTTTCGATTTGTGTACCTAACATCTATGAATCTGTCAGAATGACGAATGACCGGTAAACAAGTTACCATTCTTCTTAGTCTTGAGTGATTACTTTTCGGCTACTGCTTATGAATCTGTCCAAATGACGAATGATCGGTAAACAAGTTACCATTCTCCTTATCCTGATTGTTTACTTCTCGGTTCATTTTCTCAAGCTTTCGTGAGAATATAGATCGCCATTGTAACTAACTGCTTCCGTATGTCATATTTCATCTGATTCCGGCTAGACGCTAATCATCTTGCCAATTTTGATAATGTGTACACTCCCTGACAGTGCATACATGTCCAACGCTGATAATGTATACATTCTCTGATAATGTACGCATTCCTCTTACAAGGACGCTATAAACGGTACCAGTTATTCAGTGCTGATAATATATATCCAAATAATAAGATGCTGGTAATATATCTAAGTATGGATGATGATCATTGCTAGTAACCGCTGATCGGTACATCTTAATATACATGGTGACATAGTCAATTAGCTCGCCTGGTATTCACATCTGAATTTTGAATTTTTACTCGGGACTTACTCGTACATATAAGATGTCCAGCGGGGTCATGACTTCCCACAAGACAATCCCATATCTACAATATGTCAAAGGTTATATACTTGGACATAGGAAATATTCTGAAAGTTAAACGTTCTTGCTCATTGAAATTTTTGTCTGGTAGCTTGTACCAGTGAGACAGTTAATGAGAGATTGATTTCAATTTTCAGGCGTTTCCGTCAATTTTTATGCAGTTATGGCCCCTTTTTTTATTTATATTTTGAAAATATAAGACCAGCCAACGCTCAAACAGCATCACTTTAGTATTAGGCAATTTGCACGCAGGTCAATAAGAGATTGATGAGTAGGAACATCGATGCGATAAGTGGTATCATTAGGAAGGTATGCTATATCCAGAGATAAGTCATTAGCCGTAGGCGCGATACAGACCGATAAATCGTCACATAAATTTAGCTCGGAATCATTAGGAAGACATGATAAATCCAGTGATATGTCATTAGAAGAAGGCACAATACAGTCTGGAACTGGCACGGCATCAAATAAATTTGGGTCGGAATCGTTAGGAAGGCATGCTAAATCCAGTGATATGTCATTAGTAGAAGGCTCAATACATACAGGAACTGATGCGTTATCAAATAAATTTAGGTCGTAATCATTAGGAAGACATGCTAAATCCTGTGATATGCCATTAGCAGTAGGCTCAATACGTACAGGAACTGGCGCGTTATCAAATAAATTTCGGTCAGAATCATTAGGAAGGCATACTAAATCCTGAGATAGGTCATTAGATGAAGGCACAAGAAAGTCAAGAAGGGATGCATCGTCGAATAAATTTACATCGTAATCATTAAGAAGGCATACTAAATCCTGAGATAGGTCATTAGCGTAAGGCACAACGTCAATTAAATTTAGATCGTGTCCATCACGTACATCGGTCAAATAATTAGAATCAATTACTTCACATTCGTTATGAGGATAATTAACAAATGATGATGGTACGGTACTCAGATCAGGAATAGATTGTTCAGTTATAGTATGTATGGTTTGATCATCGATAGAAGCAGGTTGCTCAGGTATGATTACATCATAATCGTATAAATCGTTCAAATAATTGAAAAAATCAGCATCGGTATCAGACAGTTCAGGAATGACTTCGCGTAATGCTACGCCGTTATGTTCATCAGATACGTGCAGAATTGAAAAGTTGGGTTCATACAACATAGAACCCAAATTAAAAAGATTATCCACATCTTCATCAGGTGAATAGGGTTGATCCACGTTTAATCTTGCCGCATCAGTGTCACGCATCTGCTGCAAAATCACATTAACAGCATCTTCACATTCTTTAATATCGGCGCTTAAATTATCTGCCATTTTGTTATGTCCTTAGCGCACACTTATTTACTCCTCGTGAAAATAAAATGTTTTTAAAAATTATTCTCTTAAAATCTCTATACGTTTCTTTATAAAAGCACAAATAGCGACAGCGAACTAGACAGGCGCACTTAAATACGAGCAAAAGGCGCCAGGCAGAGACCGGCCACCCGCCATAGCATTCATCCTCAAACTCCTCCTCCTCCTCATCCTCCGACGACCTCCATTAACAGACCACCTCTTAAACTCTATTATTTTACTATTATCAATACCACTCTCTACTATTATCACTCATCCTCTTAAACTCTATTATTTTTACATTATCTACCACGGTAGATAACCACGGAGGGGGAGTGCCGCCACTACATTTAAACGTAAAATACACAACTTTTAAGGGTTAACTAATTCAAAAAATAATAGAACATTCCACAGTGTTGAAGATCTCAAATACGTGTGCGGCTGTGCGTCATTGTTATCTAGGAAACGTGGCGTTCTGTGCGTCATTGTACTCTAGAATGTGTGTGCATACGATCGCCATTGTTCTCAACATTCCATTCCACTAGCTATTCCTTTGATCTCATGAAAAACCCATTGTTCTCGAAGACCTCCTGCTGGGAAGAACAATAACGACTAGCCGCACCCTATACTCCTGATAAATACGTCACGAACGCATAATTGGTCACGGACTATGCGTTGTTGTACGAATTGTATGTTTCTACTATTTAATAAACATGCTGTTGAATATTTTGAAACTAATTTGACTGGGCGCTGTTGCTGCAGCAACAAAACCTAGTCAAATTAGTTTCAAAATATTCAACAGCTTACCTGCAGTTTTCTGGAAATTGATAGTTAGGCATTTCAGGGATCGATCGAACCCAACACGAGCGAGCGTGGGTGGAGCTTAGCTAGAGATGGGCGGGGCATAGCTAAAACTGGAAGCACCATTCTCTGTAAAAACCTGTCTATAACTCATTTCAAATAACCGTCATATTCTGACCAAACAATGCATTTCATGTAGCAACCGCTGTATATTATATTAAACAACCCATTTCTTCTTTGCATCCATACTTACGGTTCGATAAGGTGGCCGTTATAGATAAGTTTTGACTTTGTGAATTCCAAATAAAGATCCTATGTAGAGTTTTAGATGGTTATGTTCAATATTGTCAGGATATCAGGTAGCAACATACGACTAGATGGACTGCATGTGGCTAACACTTTAGTTTTTCGCTATATCACGCAACAAGTGCGACAACGTCACAAAATAAGGATTTCTTAAAATAGTATAGCCCCTTGATAAACCAAATGTCATTGAAAAACTCTAACATTATTCTAATTCTTGAAATGGAGACAAAGCGCACAGAAATAAACTAAGTCCAAACCACGCAAATGTATGGAAAAACATTTTAAATTCAGGTTAATTTTGCTGCAAACTCAATGCAATGATGCTATATAACAAGTTTCATTAGCATCGGATAAGCCCTTGATAAATTAAAGGCCTATTGAAAAACTTTAACATTCGTCTAAATCTGGGGTTAAGCAGGATATAAATCACACAAAAATAAAATAAGTCCAAACTGCGTGAAATATGGAAATAATACGAAAATCTTATTTATTGTCATGTAGACAGAATGCACTGATGGTATAAAACAAAGCTTCAACGTTGTAATAGGAATGGATAATTTCTTGATTGATTAAATGTCAACTGAATAACTTTAGCATTCTTCTA
>CM067374.1:29226162-29281162 GCA_034401795.1 Chaetoderma sp. LZ-2023a
GGTAGGGAGCGAGATTGAGGGAGGGAGTGAGAGATTGAGGGAGGGAGCGAGAGATTGAGGGAGGGAGTGAGAGATTGAGGGAGGGAGTGAGAGATTGAGAGAGGGAGCGAGAGATTGAGTGAGAGATTGAGGGAGGGAGTGAGAGATTGAGGGAGGGAGTGAGAGATTGAGGGAGGGAGCGAGAGATTGAGGGAGGGAGTGAGAGATTGAGGGAGGGAGTGAGAGATTGAGGGAGGGAGTGAGAGATTGAGGGAGGGAGCGAGAGAGAGGAGGGATGGATGGATGGAGAGTGAGAGAGGAGGGAGAGAGATGGAGGTAGGGGGCGAGAGAGAGGAGGGAAGGATGGATGGAGAGTGAGAGAGGAGGGAGAGAGATAGGGGTAGAGGGCGAGAGAGAGGAGGGATGGATGGATGGAGAGTGAGAGAGGAGGGAGAGAGATGGAGGTAGGGAGCGAGAGAGAGGAGGGATGGATGGATGGAGAGTGAGAGAGGAGGGAGGGAGATGGAGGTAGGGAGCGAGAGAGAGGAGGGATGGATGGATGGAGAGTGAGAGAGGATGGAGAGAGATGGAGGTAGGGGGCGAGAGAGAGAGGAGGGAAGGATGGATGGAGAGTGAGAGAGGAGGGAGAGAGATGGAGGTAGGGGCGAGAGAGAGAGGAGGGAAGGATGGATGGAGAGTGAGAGAGGAGGGAGAGAGATGGAGGGAGGGGGCGAGAGAGAGGAGGGATGGATGGATGGAGAGTGAGAGAGGAGGGAGAGAGATGGAGGTAGGGAGCGAGAGAGAGGAGGGATGGATGGATGGAGAGTGAGAGAGGAGGGAGAGAGATGGAGGTAGGGGGCGAGAGTGAGGAGGGAAGGATGGATGGAGAGTGAGAGAGGAGGGATGGATGGATGGAGAGTGAGAGAGAGGAGGGATGGATGGAGAGTGAGAGAGAGAGGGAGAGAGGGAGGGAGTGAGAGATTGAGGTAGGGAGTGAGAGATTGAGGGAGGGAGTGAGAGATTGAGGGAGGGAGTGAGAGATTGAGGTAGGGAGCGAGAGATTGAGGGAGGGAGTGAGAGATTGAGGGAGGGAGTGAGAGATTGAGAGAGGGAGCGAGAGATTGAGGGAGGGAGTGAGAGATTGAGGGAGGGAGCGAGAGAGAGGAGGGATGGATGGATGGAGAGTGAGAGAGGAGGGAGAGAGATGGAGGTAGGGGGCGAGAGAGAGGAGGGAAGGATGGATGGAGAGTGAGAGAGGAGGGAGAGAGATAGGGGTAGAGGGCGAGAGAGAGGAGGGATGGATGGATGGAGAGTGAGAGAGGAGGGAGAGAGATGGAGGTAGGGAGCGAGAGAGAGGAGGGATGGATGGATGGAGAGTGAGAGAGGAGGGAGGGAGATGGAGGTAGGGAGCGAGAGAGAGGAGGGATGGATGGATGGAGAGTGAGAGAGGATGGAGAGAGATGGAGGTAGGGGGCGAGAGAGAGAGGAGGGAAGGATGGATGGAGAGTGAGAGAGGAGGGAGAGAGATGGAGGTAGGGGCGAGAGAGAGAGGAGGGAAGGATGGATGGAGAGTGAGAGAGGAGGGAGAGAGATGGAGGGAGGGGGCGAGAGAGAGGAGGGATGGATGGATGGAGAGTGAGAGAGGAGGGAGAGAGATGGAGGTAGGGAGCGAGAGAGAGGAGGGATGGATGGATGGAGAGTGAGAGAGGAGGGAGAGAGATGGAGGTAGGGGGCGAGAGTGAGGAGGGAAGGATGGATGGAGAGTGAGAGAGGAGGGATGGATGGATGGAGAGTGAGAGAGAGGAGGGATGGATGGAGAGTGAGAGAGAGAGGGAGAGAGGGAGGGAGTGAGAGATTGAGGTAGGGAGTGAGAGATTGAGGGAGGGAGTGAGAGATTGAGGGAGGGAGTGAGAGATTGAGGTAGGGAGCGAGAGATTGAGGGAGGGAGTGAGAGATTGAGGGAGGGAGTGAGAGATTGAGAGAGGGAGCGAGAGATTGAGGGAGGGAGTGAGAGATTGAGGGATGGAGTGAGAGATTGAGGGAGGGAGCGAGAGATTGAGGGAGGGAGTGAGAGATTGAGGGAGGGAGTGAGAGATTGAGGGAGGGAGTGAGAGATTGAGGGAGGGAGTGAGAGATTGAGGGAGGGAGCGAGAGAGAGGAGGGGTGGATGGATGGAGAGTGAGAGAGGAGGGAGAGAGATGGAGGTAAGGGGCGAGACAGAGGAGGGAAGGATGGATGGAGAGTGAGAGAGGAGGGAGAGAGATGGAGGTAGGGGGCGAGAGAGAGGAGGGATGGATGGATGGAGAGTGAGAGAGGAGGGAGAGAGAGGAGGGGTGGATGGATGGAGAGTGAGAGAGGAGGGAGAGAGATGGAGGTAAGGGGCGAGACAGAGGAGGGAAGGATGGATGGAGAGTGAGAGAGGAGGGAGAGAGATGGAGGTAGGGAGCGAGAGAGAGGAGGGATGGATGGATGGAGAGTGAGAGAGGAGGGAGAGAGATGGAGGTAGGGAGCGAGAGAGAGGAGGGAAGGATGGATGGAGAGTGAGAGAGGAGGGAGAGAGATGGAGGTAGGGGGCGAGAGAGAGGAGGGAAGGATGGATGGAGAGTGAGAGAGGAGGGAGAGAGATGGAGGTAGGGGGCGAGAGAGAGAGGAGGGATGGATGGATGGAGAGTGAGAGAGGGAGAGAGATTGAGGTAGGGAGCGAGAGAGAGGAGGGATGGATGGATGGAGAGTGAGAGAGGGAGGGAGTGAGAGATTGAGGTATGGGGCGAGAGAGAGAAGGGATGGATGGATGGAGAGTGAGAGAGGGAGGGAGTAAGAGATTGAGGTAGGGGGCGAGAAAGAGAAGGGATGGATGGATGGAGAGTGAGAGAGGGAGGGAGTGAGAGATTGAAGTAGGGGGCGAGAGAGAGAAGGGATTGATGGATGGAGAGTGAGACAGGGAGGGAGTGAGAGATTGAGGTAGGGGCGAGAGCGAGAAGGGATGGAGAGATGGAGAGAGAGAGGGAGGGAGTGAGAGATTGAGGCAGGGGGCGAGAGAGAGGAGGGATGGATGGATGGAGAGTTAGAGATGGAGGGAGTGAGAGATTGAGGTAGGGGGCGAGAGAGAGGAGGGAAGGATGGATGGAGAGTGAGAGAGGAGGGAGAGAGATGGAGGTGGGGAAGGAGGGAGGAATGGAAGAACGGATGAGAGAGAGAGAGAGAGAGAGAGAGGGAGGGAGGGAGGGAGTGAGTGAGAGATTGAGGTAGGGAGCGAGAGAGCGGAGGGATGGATGGATGGAGAGTGAGAGAGGAGGGAGAGAGATGGAGGTGGGGAAGGAGGGATGAATGGAAGGACGGATGAGAGAGAGAGAGAGAGAGAGAGAGAGAGAGAGAGAGAGAGATGAAAGAAAGGGTGGGAGAGTGTGCGTGTGTGAGTGCGTACGCACGTGCGTGCGTGCGTGCATGTGTGTGTGACAGAGGGTGCGTGCATGCATTCGTGCCTGCGTTCATGCGCGCGTGCGTGTGGCTTTATTTGCCTTCCATCCATTCTCTCATGTATTTCAGAGTCGTCACTTAGTCCTGCCTCTCCAGCCTGTGATTAGTGATATTCACCTAATTAGTATGTTACCTGGTTCATGGTTTTCCTGAATGATGGTAAATTTGACATTAGTTTTGTTTCTTGATTGGTCCTGGTCAACAACGTTCAGCTGGCCAACAACAGAACCAATGGGAACTTCCTCTTCCAAGTAAAATACACTCCGACCTAGCAATATAAAATATTGACGCCATTATGGATAGAAACAGAATCAGAAATCTTTTTCCTGACATCTAACATATAGGCGTTGCCAAGAACAAACACACAGCAAAAGATGCATGGTAGTTGAAATACAACTGCAACATATAAATAATAAATAATACATATTTGGTAAACATAGATTAATACAGGATTTATATATGTCCTTAAATATCAAAATCTAAATCAACAATCCTTCCGATCTAGTGCATCATTATCAATTTAATGTGTTATTTGCGCTGTGATGCGGTGTTACCTACCTTTAAATACCGGTGGGTAGTCATTGTACATGAGTTCAAGCGCTGTTACCTACCTTTAAATACCGGTGGGTAGTCATTGTACATGAGTTCAGGCGCTGTTACCTACCTTTAAATACCGGTGGGTAGTCATTGTACATGAGTTCAGGCGCTGTTACCTACCTTTAACTACCGGTGGGTAGTCATTGTACATGAGTTCAGGCGCTGTTACCTACCTTTAAATACCGGTGGGTAGTCATTGTACATGAGTTCAGGCGCTGTTACCTACCTTTAAATACCGGTGGGTAGTCATTGTACATGAGTTCAGGCGCTGTTACCTACCTTTAAATTAAACGAAATCTAGGATTTCTTTTTTCACGAGAGAGTTGATACTTACCTCCCTAATACTTTTGATATTGCTAAATATTGGCTTTCACTCAATAAACACTCAGATTTAAAACAGTTAGGTGCCCCTACTGGGCAGGGAGTCAGAGCGTAGTCTGGCGGATGCCAGCCCCACCACCGCGCATGCGCAGACTAGCACTTCCTCTGACTAGATTATTGGCTGACACACATGCAACTATTAAGAGCCTGAAGACCGAGCCTCTGTGGGGTGGAGAGGCCGGGTCCGTATCTAGGGAGGTAAGTATCAACTCTCTCGTGAAAAAAGAAATCCTAGATTTCGTTTATTTCACTTCAAGAGTATACTTACCTCCCTAATACTTTTGATATTGCCAGAATTCGAAAGTGAATCTGGCGGGAGGGAGGCGAGGTCAAAAGACCAGCTCATCCCTATACGCTTTTCTGCGTTTAAGGCACTTAAACTTCTGAAACTGTAAGAAAAAACAGTCAGGATTTGACTAACCATCGGATAACACCACCGATGTATGAGAGATGACCGAATGTCATATGCGCTCCCCCCCCCCTCCTTCCTGGGAGGAAGAGTCGACTGACCTCAATGTCCTATACGCTCTCTACGTACAAGTGCCATGTACTACAGGACAGAGACGAAAAAAGCTCCATTTTCGTAACTCTCAACAATGAACCACACAAATACACAAACCATCACCATATTAATAACGGGTAATCGTGACAATACAATCAACAACGGACAACACATGAACAAGACTGACCTTGTTGAAAATGGCTGCTGACATCATCTTCCCATTGGTAAAGACTGATGCAGGCCCAAAAAGTGGGTGTTTCCATAAATTAATTGTGGAATATATAAGTAATGAGGAAAAAACCTCCTCAAAAAATATAAACCGATTTATTTTTTCAAAACCGACAAGGCGAGAGGATTAGAGGTGTCACGGAGATAATGGTCTGTAAAACTTGACTCACAGTGCCACTGAGCCACCGACATAATATCATCCACAGGGACCCCATTAAATAGGGCCGTGGATGTCACTACGCCGCGGACACTGTGAGCCTTGGCCACGTCAACCTGCTTCCCGGTGGCGGATTTATGGCAAAACTGAATGCATTCCACAATCCACCTGGAAATGGTGTCCTTAGAAGCCCTCCCATGGGGCTCAATATATGACAACCATAACGCTGACTGGTCGGTGCGCCATGCCGCCGTACGTTGTTTGTACCGGCGCAGCGCCCGGACGGGACACCATGCTTTAGAATTAGGATCATATCTAGTTAAAGCAGGCAAAATAATAGGTTGACCTGGATATTTCAACGACTGATTTTTAGCCAAGAAATTAATCCTAGGTAGCAGCTTAAGGCCTTCCCCTGAAACCACAAAACGGTCATCCTCGGCTGATAAGGCATGAATTTCACTCCTACGCCTAGCCGAGGCCGCAGCAATTAAAAACACAGTCTTCAGTGTTAATAGTTTCATAGAAATGGAACTAAGTGGTTCAAAAGGCTTATCACCTAGTACTTGAAGCACTAGCGATAAACTCCAAGACGGAATCACAGGAGGATTCCTTGGTCTTAGATTGCCCATGCCTTTAATTAATACATTCAATGTATTTACTTCATCACTTCCCCTCTTAGCCAAGCAAGGAATAACAGACATTAATGCTGACTTATAACCAGCAATAGAGTTAGGCTTGAGGCTATAGGCATCATAGAGGTGACAGAGGAAATCAGCTACTACTTGAATAGATGAATCCATTGGATCAATACATCTTTTTGAGCACCATTCTGCAAATCTGTTGATTTTATAATTATATGCTCTGGAGGTTGACCCCCTCCTGGCTTTGGCCATAAACATGGCTGCTTGCTCAGAAAAGCCCTCCTTAATTCTAGATTCCTTGACAACATCCACGCAGTCAATCTGAACATTGACGGATTGTTGTGAAGGGCCTTGCCCTGGAAGATAATATCGTCCATCAGAGGCAGAGGAACCGGATTGCAGACCAGAAGGTCCAGCAGATCCGTATACCATGATCGGCTTGGCCAATCCGGGGCGATCAGAAGCACTTGGCATTCCTCTTGTCTGATTTTCTGAAGAATTTTTGGAATCAGGATTGCTGGAGGGAATGCGTATGCATACATTCTCCCCCAGCTGATAGCTAACGCATCTGTTGCGAAAGCGCTTGGATCCGGAATCGGAGAGACGTACGTCGTCATCTTCGCATTCTTCTTCGTTGCGAACAAATCGATGTTGGGTTTCCCCCAATGGTCGAACAGACGATCCGCCACACATTGATTTAGTTGCCATTCCGTGGGTAAAACACTCATCCTTCGGCTCAATGAGTCTGCTAGCAGGTTTAACCTTCCCGGAATATGAACTGCTTTCAAGGTAATCTGGTGATCCAGACACCAACAAAGCAGTTTCCATGTCATCATACAGAGACTGGGCGACTTCGTTCCGCCCTGGCGGTTTATGTAAGTCACAACTGTTGAGTTGTCTGAACGAATAAGAACAATCTTGCCCTGAACTTTCTGTAAGAAATGTTCCAGGGCCAGGACTACTGCTCTTAGCTCCAGTAGATTTATATGTTCCTTTGACTGTTCCAGATTCCAAAGCCCTGATATCGTG
This sequence comes from Chaetoderma sp. LZ-2023a, assembly GCA_034401795.1. NCBI lineage: Eukaryota > Metazoa > Mollusca > Caudofoveata > Chaetodermatida > Chaetodermatidae > Chaetoderma > Chaetoderma sp. LZ-2023a. The sequence continues at coordinate 29,233,154 of CM067374.1, forward strand.
GACTCTTCCAGGCAAGCTCCCCAGCCCTCCATCGATGCATCTGTATACACAGTCACCTGAGGGTGGGGAGGGGTTAGCAAAACCCCCGGCAAGAGATTCTCTGTATTCAACCACCATTGCAGGTGGTGAATGAGAGGCGCCAACACTGACACATTCGAGTCCAGCGAACCTGTACTCTGGGTCCATTGTGTCATGAGAAATAACTGGATCGGCCGCCTGCGTAAGGCGGCCTGAGGAATGACTGGTTCCAATGAAACCATCAACCCCAGCATTCTCAAGTAAACCCGTGCCAGGACATGACGACTGTCGCACACTGACTGAATTAACGAGATGAGTTTCTGAACTCTCTCCTGAGTAGGATACACATATCCTGTCTCTAGATCGAAGAACATCCCCAGGTAAACAAACTTCTGGGATGGAGTCAGCTCTGATTTTGGGAAATTGATCATCCAGCCTAAGTCTGTGAGAGTTTTCAAAACAATCTCCAGATTGGCCGACAAACTTTCCCGGGTGTGCGCTTTCAACAGCCAGTCGTCTATGTACGTGTGGACTGCTATGCTTCTCCTGCGGAGGTATGCTGTGATCGCAAGAACCACACGGGTGAAAACCCGAGGAGCCGTGGAAATTCCGAAGGGTAACACCCTGAATTCCCACTGTCTGCCCTGGAATGCAAATCTCAGGAAGCGACAGAAACTCCCGTGGATGGGGATGTGGAAATAAGCGTCCTTCAAATCTATCGACGCCGTCCACATCCCCCTCTCCAACCCCGCCAACACCGAGCGCACCGTTTCCATCTTGAAACTGGGCGTCTCGATGAACTTGTTCAATGGCTTGAGGTTGAGAATCGGTCTCCACCCTCCGGTGCGTTTTGTTACTAAGAACAGGGTTGAATAGAAGCCCGGACACCTTTGTGCCGGCTGAATAGCTCCTTTTTGTACGAGGGAATTTATCTCCTCCTCGATACACAACCTTTGCTCTGGCTCTCTCGGAATGGGAGTCCAGACTGGCACTAGAGACAGTCGCGACGGCGGGCCTGTCATCCACTCTGGATGATACCCGACGGAAAGCCATCGCAAGACTAAACGGTCCTGAGTCAACCGTTCCCACTCTTGCATGTGGACGGCTAGCCGGCCTCCCACCGGTCCACCTAGGGACCGCGGTGGACACAAGGCATGCAAGAGCGGCACTGTCTCCGTTGCCATACACACCGGAGTGGTTCTTACCGCGGTAAGCGTCCTGTCAGGACCGATAACCACGCCCAGATCCTCGCGCGCCCCGCCCCGCCCCGCGCGCACCTCGGTGCGCGGGCGGCTGCCTGGCTGACGGCGCCTGAGGAACCTGCGCCCCCCTCGCTGCTGGCCGAATCGCACGCGGCCGAGGCCGACGCTGCGACGGTGGCTGGCCTCTGACTTGGCCAGCACCACCTCGAGCCTGCAGGGGACGATACGCAGGGGCCGCGGCGCGAACGTTAGCACGACGCAGCACTTCAAACTGCTCGTGCAGCGCCCTCTGGTTATTCACCAGGGTGACCGTCTCCTGGAGGTGGCGACATCCCTCACCTCCAAAAAGACCAGGACCCGTCATAGGCGTACGGAGTAGCCTATTGTACAGGTCCTGAGACGGGCACAGATTGTCCAGGGCAAACGTGCGTCTTGCCCGGACACTCCTGGTCACCGCCCGAGTCATACAGTCCAGCGCCAGGTTAATACCATCCTGGATGGCTCGCTGGACCGTGACCGGGCTTGGCTGGTGCGATGCGGATGCCGTTACTACCCCCTGTAACAGCTGGGAGACGTGGGACAGAGCGGCAATCGAAGCCCTCCCACTCTCCTCCGCATCACGCAACGCGGTATTCGCCGAACGCAACGCGTTCGAGCACAAGACCCCCGTGTCAGAACGGGAGCCTGGCCGCGCATCCTCACCCAAAGCCGCGCGGTCATCCACGCTGGGCTTGGGTACCACACCGTACCGCTGGTAATCCAGGGGCACGATGCGACAACGCCTGACCACCTCGCGAGGGGCCTTCGCGAGACGTCCACTCGAGTTAATGGACGCCTCCGCCGCCTTGAACATGTCAACGACATGCTCCGCCAGCGGCAGAGAAGGCATAGCGTTAGCAGTCGGTTTCCCAGCTAACCACGGCGTGTGAACACGCTGGCTAGCCGACTGCTCCACGGGCAGATCAGGCCTAACGCTCACCAACCACTGGCAAGCGTTATACAAATCCTCCTCCGTGGCTAACTGCGAGCGCTCTACAAGACGGGGTCCTTCGTCTTCCTCCTGAGCGCAAGCAGTAGAGCTTGACGGCGGGTACGCTGATACACCTGGCAAGCCAGGGAAAACATGTGGGCCTGACAGCACCGGCATGAGAATATCACTGGTTTGACCAGGAGCAGGCACCGTGGCAGAGCGCGGGGTATATATAGCCCCACCACGGGCCCGGCCAGCACCAGCAACACCCTCGGCAAGCCGAGGTATGCGGTACCGCTGGCCATCAGCAGCGCCCTGGGCCACCACCTGAGCCGCGGACTCTACTCCAGGGAGAGTAAAACCGTGGAATAAGCCGCCTGTATTCCCCGCGAGGGGTGCACAAACGTCTTCATCCATGTCCACGTCGTCAGACGGCGACACTAGCAGGTAATCCTCATCACCCTGGTCAGAAAGATTAGACCCCGGGTCAGCAAAGAGAGCTAACCCGGGCTGACCAGGAACGGTGCCATAGGAGGTACTGGCCACCGCGGCGTGCGGATACCCCTGGACTGATAAGCAGCCCGCGGGTTCCAGCGACAACCGTCCACGGTCCCCTATCGGCGCGGCAATAAGCCTGCTGCCAGGGTCGTGGAACGCCCCCTCTAATGGGGCCACCTCTGAATCGTCGAACAACGGAAGCGGTCTAAGGAAATTCGATCCAGAGGCGGGGATTACCTGCTCCGAAGCCGATGATGAGGATAGTAAAGGATTTGGTCCAGGAAGCATGCCACGAAGCAACCCTGGAACCAAATCCTTTATTGTCCTCTTCATCTCTCCCAACATCTCGGTCCGGAAGGCCTCCATATCCACCGCGGACGAGACCTTCCCCTTACCCTTCCTACTTACAACCTCTCGTTTCCGCTTCTTCTTCTTCTCCTCCTCTACCACCTTGTCCGTCGCCTGTAAGCAGCACAAGAATTCGGACATTAACTCGCCCCCCCAGTGCTTACATATGTCACAATTAACCAAGGGACCACAAGGGCTACATAGATAGCACAGATGAGGCCAGAACTTTTCATGAAGAAAACGTCCACAGGACGCGCAACCCGGTCCCTGAAACAGGGCAAAGGACAAGGAGTATGAGCAACTAGTTAAGCTTAGAAACTCAATCCAACTCAAAGAGAAGGAAAACGATCATAAAGATCAATATACATCAGAAACCAGCATAGCGCTTGAATTGCTGATAAATACATAGCCAGGCTGATTATGACGTCATTAATCCCGTGACAGGAAAAATTCGATCCCAACAAAACATCCAAGTGCAAGGACGAATTGTATGCTGAATGGATAAGTCGACTACACAACGACTATACATATAGATAACTCTTTTCTGGCAAAAATGTTAATTATCTCCCTTTGTTTGTTTACAATAATTAACATCACCACATTATCAATAACTAGATACCTGACACTTTGTATAGACAAACCATCCAACGTGACGAACCGGAGAACTCCACCATCTGCACGCCTCTTAACTCTCTCCACCTCATGGGGAAGGAATTGGATCAAGAGGGCAAAGTGAGAAGACCTTTATACTAGGCCTCCAACTCACTGGACATAATTTTTCATTTGGTTAGATAACCTAACAGTGTTAGTAGGAAATGGAACCATGGTGGAGAGAAAACTAACTCTCTGCTACTGTGATGTCACCACCTAGCGTCATACAGACCTGTGGACATAAACAGAAAGAGAAATTAGCCCTAGGTAGCACCGAGTTGACATAAACCAACTAACCAAGGCGCTTATCACGGTAAACGCGAGTCCCGGAAACACAATACACCGGGAAGAAAACTCGCTAATTTTACTAGAAGTCACCTGATTTAAAGGTCCTAAGTCCTCCTGTGGCGAAGTGTACCCTCCTGCCATCTAAATCAGATACTATCACTCCAAAATATACACCAATTAACAGTTTAAGAGTAAGAAAAGCTTATGACTCAAAAAGACATGTGTGTTCTCTTTGCCAATAATCTAGCAAAGAGGTAGTGCTAGTCTGCGCATGCGCGGTGGTGGGGCTGGCATCCGCCAGACTACGCTCTGACTCCCTGCCCAGTAGGGGCACCTAACTGTTTTAAATCTGAGTGTTTATTGAGTGAAAGCCAATATTTAGCAATATCAAAAGTATTAGGGAGGTAAGTATACTCTTGAAGTGAAAACCGGTGGGTAGTCATTGTACATGAGTTCAGGCGCTGTTACCTACCTTTAAATACCGGTGGGTAGTCATTGTACATGGGTTCAGGCGCTGTTACCTACCTTTAAATACCGGTGGGTAGTCATTGTACATGAGTTCAGGCGCTGTTACCTACCTTTAAATACCGGTGGGTAGTCATTGTACATGAGTTCAGGCGCTGTTACCAACCTTTAAATACCGGTGGGTAGTCATTGTACATGAGTTCAGGCGCTGTTACCTACCTTTAAATACCGGTGGGTAGTCATTGTACATGAGTTCAGGCGCTGTTACCTACCTTTAAATACCGGTGGGTAGTCATTGTACATGAGTTCAGGCGCTGTTACCTACCTTTAAATACCGGTGGGTAGTCATTGTACATGAGTTCAGGCGCTGTTACCTACCTTTAAATACCGGTGGGTAGTCATTGTACATGAGTTCAGGCGCTGTCACCTACCTTTAAATACTGGTGGGTAGTCATTGTACATGAGTTCAGGCGCTGTCACCTACCTTTAAATACCGGTGGGTAGTCATTGTACATGAGTTCAGGCGCTGTTACCTACCTTTAAATACCGGTGGGTAGTCATTGTACATGAGTTCAGGCGCTGTCACCTACCTTTAAATACTGGTGGGTAGTCATTGTACATGAGTTCAGGCGCTGTCACCTACCTTTAAATACCGGTGGGTAGTCATTGTACATGAGTTCAGGCGCTGTTACCTACCTTTAAATACCGGTGGGTAGTCATTGTACATGAGTTCAGGCGCGTGAATCACAACCCTGGTCTCGCGTCTCTTGATGGGATGACCCATATCCATCGCTGTCACGCTGAATTCATACTTCTCACGACGAGGTTTGGAGAAAAAACTCTCCAAAACACTGATCCTTCCTGAAAAACGTGAATATATTGAACTTGTTATTTATATTGAATATTTCCCTAGCTTTATTTAACCCTGAACGTGTCGTTTGGGGTGTAAAGGCACCCATGCTCATCTTTTAATTGATAGTTCTTTATACATTTCCAATATGAGTCTATGATTTCACCGTAAATATCTACTCCATACATGACAGAAATTAAGTTGTCCCAGAATAACCCAAATACGGTGTATTTACACCCATTTGAACACGAGCCATCAGAAGACGGCATATCACACGCACGCACGCACGCACCGGATCCAAACATCTCCGATAAACATACATCAATAGTGGACATACATGTAACGTTAATTGTAAAGGACAATATTTTAGAAAAACTAATCAATGAAAAACGAAATCCTGACACTGCATCTCGCCTTAAATACATTTAGATTTGTAAGTGCAGGCTCGATTCCGTTCAACTATTATGCCCGGACAAGGGAATTTTGGAGAATTTTAAGTTTTTCAAGGGAGATAACTCAGGAGAATACGGATGAATTTCTTCAAAACGGAATCATAGCACTGCTTCTTCAAGTAATATATTCAATGATAAAGGAATTGAGAGCATAGGTTCAATATTCTTCAAGATCTGGCACGAACAATACAATTTTGATGAATTTTAAGTATTTCAGGGGAGACAAGGACCACAGACCACCTAGTGTTGGTCTGTCATTTTATTAACCACATAAACATACTTATCGTTTAATCACTACTTGCTAAATAAATCTACCTACAGTTAGCGCCAGAAAGATTTCTAATCTTGCATTTAATGCCTTCTAGTGCAAGAACCACAACTCTCTACTCTAGTCCAGGTTTCTGGATGGAGTAGACTCCCTTAACGTCAATCAAACAGAGACATCTGGAATCGTAGCTAAACTGTACGCATGGGTGTACAAGCATATGGATAGCACATGTACATCTTCAAGTGGTAATGAAAACCCTTACCATGTTTCAAAAGAATTACAGCTAAATTGTAGTTGTGTTGACAAGAAATGATTTGTACCGCAGTTCATATATCGGTTTAAAGGTATTTAAAGGGGGATAACGCTGTAATGAATAATTTTCTGGCCGCGAAAAAAGCGCATGCACATCTTCAGATGGCAATGACTAGATTTACCACATTTCAAAAGAATTGTAACTAAACTGTAGGAGTTGTGTTGACAAGGATGGACTTGCGTTGACAAGAAATGGCTGACAATGCAGTTTATGTATCAGCTTTAGGATATTTAAAGGGTGATAACTCTGTAATGAATAATTTTTTGGCCGCGGAAAAAGCACATGCATATCTGCACATGATACTGATAATGTGGACGAAATTTTAACTTAATCCATTGAGACCTCTTGGAGGAGTTGCGTTGACAAGAAATGATTGTCAGAGATGTATGGACCGACAGACGGACATACACACATTTTGTACAGACGGATGGACGGACAGGTATATGGATAGCACATTCACAGCTTCACATGGTAATAATAACACTTACCAAGTTTCAAAAGAATTGGAGCTAAGCTGTAGGAGTTGCGTTGACAAGAAATGATTGGCAATGCAGTTTATGTATCAGCTCTAAGATATTTAAAAGGGGAATAACACTGTAATGAACAATTTTTTGGCTGCGAAAAATCTGCACATGATACTGATAATGTGGGCAAAATTCAAAGTCAATCCATTGAGACCTCTTGGAGGAGTTGCGTTGACAAGAAATGATTGTCAGAGATGGATGGACTGACAGACGGACATACATACATTTTGGACAGATGGATGGACGCACATGCACATCTTCATGTGGTAATGAGAACACGTACCAAGTTCCAAAAGAATCGGAGCTAAAGAGGAGTTACGTTGGCAAGAAATGATTGGCAATGAAGTTTATGTATCAGCCTTAAGATATTTAAAGGGGGGTAACTCTGTAATGAACAATGCACATCTGCACATGGTACTGATAATGTCGACACAATTTTAAGTTAATCCATTGAGACCTGTAGGAGGAGTTGTGTTGACAAGAAATGATTCGCAATGCAGTTTATGTATCAGCTTTAAGACATTTAAAGGGGGATAACTCTGTAATGAACAATTTTTCGGCCGCGAAAAAAGCACATGCATATCTGCACATGATACTGATAATGTCGACGAAATTTAAAGTTAATCCATTGAGCCCTCTTGGAGGAGTTGCGGTGACAAGAAATGATAGTCAGAGATGGATGGACTGACAGACGGACATACATACATTTTGAACAGACGGATGGACGTACAGGTACACGGATAGCACATGCAAACCTAGACGTGGTAATGATAATGCGTCCCAATTTTCAAAAGAATCGGAGCAAAACTGTAGGAGGAGATGCGTTGACAAGAAATGATTGGCAATTCAGTTTATGTATCGGCTTTAAGATATATAAAGGAGGATAACTCTGTAATGAACCATTTTTCGGACGCGGAAAAAGCACATGCACATCAGCACATGATACTGATAATGTGGACAAAATTTAAAGTTAATCCATTGAGACCTCTAGGAGGAGTTGCATTGACAAGACGGGGATGGATGGGCGGATGGGCGAACAGATAGATGGACAGATAGACAGACGGACGGACGGACATGCTGATCACTATATCCCCACCCCCGTCTTCGCCATGGCGGGGGGGGGGGGGGGGGGGGCGGGAGAGGGGGGGGGGGATAAAAATAATTCATTTTGTATTTGCTAATTAAATTGCATTTTTCTTTGTTAGATGCGGGTATCAGCCCAATAAACCATCATGTCTCTTAATTAGTTAGTCAGCCAGCCAGCCAGCCAGCGACACATGCTATATTCTGGCCTGTAGTTTCAAGTTTTTAGTCTAAGGTAAAGTATACAATTTTAAAGTTTTTATTTTCAAGCATTTATTGTGAATGTGCACCTTTAACAATACATGTGCTGTCAAAATAACGAAAATTGGATTTTTGTGCATTGGTTGTTCTAAAATGAACGTCACATTGTTAATATAAGATGAGATGCTTATATTGTTAACCTGATGTACAGCCAAACAAAATGTACATGTAATTCTATTTTGTCTTCTAAGTAATTGGAATAAAAATATAGTACAAGTTATTTCATAATTGTTTCATGTTTAATCTGTATGTGAGTAACAAACTACAGGATTTTGGCTTTGTTTAGGCGGCCAAATTGCCTTTTGACCGTGACCGTATCCATTGGCTTCCTCGCCTAGAAAATATATAGAAATGACACATTATACATGCTTCTAAGTTAATTAGATGCAAAGTTACTGTATTTTCCATTTTTCATTCCGACGAGTGGTGGCCATCTTGGATTTAGCACTGGGAGTTAGCCCACACTTTTGCAAGGGGCGTGGGCACTTAATTTTTTCTAAGTACCCTAATGTATCAAAATAAACCATCAAAACTTCCTTCGCACGAAATGGTCACGGCAACTTAAAAAATTACCCTACTAGTTAGTTAGTTAGGTAGTTCGTCAGTCAGTCAGTCACAAAAGCTTATAATCCTGTCATTTCAAGAGTTTTTCGGACACAGCAATCACACTCGGTGTACAAATATGTATGAATTGTAGGCTTAAGGTATGTGGCGTGAGAAAAGGCGGTAAGTGCGACCTCAATGTGACCTACCACATCACCCACAGCTACCGAGATTCGCAGCTACCGAGATTCGGTTGACCATGTCCTTAAAGTTGCCATTTTGAAAATGTTGCATGTGCTCTAAACTAAACTGATCCTAAATGTCAGTAAAGCAGGCTATGTACACATTGGAACAAACCATAGACTACTTACTGAAGACAGTGATAACTCATCTGACCTTTCTCGCTTTCTGTTATCGAAAGCGACACCAATGATGAATATTCCCCTAGCATTGAATCTCTATCTGAAGAGGACGATCATTTATGTGAACCTTCAAGCGGTGAAGATGTGCCCATTCTACTAGATCCCGACTCGGGTAGCACAAAAGGCTGACAGAAATGCTCTAGAAGATCGTTAGTTAGGTCAACAAAGGTGTATCTATGTAGAACATGACCAGCAATCAGACGGTTATGGAATAGCTCGAAGTCGTCGAGTTTTGTGGACAATCACGTAGCCATGGACATGATAGAGGGCACTGTCCATTTCGACAACGTATAGTCATATACCAAGCAAACCAAACCAAAATATGTGTGATTCCAGTACATCATATCTGTTGAATGTCAGCATTTACTTAGGTTGACAAACAGGTCAATAGCGAGAATAAAGGTCCATGGTACAACAGTGTTGGGAATGTTGTACGTTATAATCATTTCACTTGCGTCACTCCTGTTGGAGAACTTCTTGGAGAGAGATTTACATACGTAGTAACTTTGAGAAAGGATAAGCAAGATAAATAATGCATACCATTGACTGACCTTAACCCCATACATAGAAACAGAAAAAACCCAGATGACAGATATGAAAATGCATTGCGTATGTGGATTGCATTTAAATGGAAAACCAGCTTTAGGTAATGAACTTGTGTCAGCTTTAATTCAGGATATGATTCGAGCATCAAACACCTTACCTAAAGCTAGGCAAGGATGCTTTGCGGTAGCTGGACTTTCTTAGAAACGTGCAATTTGACACACAGAGAGGTTTCCCGAACATGGCAGATGCGATGTTTCTCCTCGAGTTGTAAACAAAGCAATTTGAAAACGCAGTGACGTGTGTCAAGATTTCATTTGTGTTGAATACTGTATTAGTAGCCTACCCTATGAGGACTTTGTTTTAATAATATATGCGTGGAAAAGCACCACAGATTCGTGAACTAATGATTAATTCAAACCCAATAGCACTAGCATGATTCATTCTTGATTTAATTATTATGATTTCAGTGTTGGTAACCATAGCAAATTACGACTGACATTTGTTCCGTTTTGGGTGCGCAAGTGCATCCCAGGCCGAAAGCCAATGCTAATATGTGGGTAACTCAGAAACTAGCTAGTTATACTAAAGGGAATTAAGTAATCTTATTTGCAATTTATCTATTTCCAATTCTGTGTTTCTACATTACGAGTTATATGACTGTAGCAACAGAAGGCAATTAATGTGCTTCCAGTGGGATGTAAGCACACCCCAAAAAGAATATAATGAGTTTTCGAGATTTCTATACCATTAAACATTAAATAATAATCATATATATGAGTAATTAGATTTCATTATACAGATAAATCTAGTTTTCCTATTTTCTGTTAGAATTAAGTAACTACAAGTAAACACTATGGAGAATGTTAGCCACAATTAGCTGTTTGGGATACAAATACAGCCAAGGCTTAATTAATTAAAGAACATATTTTAAAGAAAAAGACCCCTCCAATGATAATAAATATCCATGGTCACAATCTATCTCTATCCAGGCACTAATGACCATTTATTTCAGAAATACATGAAAGTATGGCAAAATGACTGATTTTTTGTGCGTGTGTGGGTGATGGTTGGGGTTGGGGGCGGGGGCGTTGTCAGTATTTTTTTCTATTTGTAACCATGATAACAAAATGAAAACGTTTACTAGACAAAACTGTTGTGTAAATATCACACTAGAGTTGAAAACAATACATGCGTACCCGCACTAATTATTTTTAAATTAATTTACAGCTGTGAGGATATTCTTGTTGTAGAATACTGGGGTGTGTGCACACCAGACATGTTTGAATCAGTTGATTACACTAGGACATGATACGGGTTAAATAATCACCACCCCTGCTACAAGTGCTAGGCCTCAAAGTAGATCTAAGATCTCTGATCTTGGGTCGGGCGCAGGGGTGTAACACCGTATCTGGGTACCAAACCAGGTATTTGGAGCGAGTGGCCAACCATAACACTAAACAACTCATCTTTCATGACAGTTAATATTATGAATATCTGTCATGGTGCTCGCCTTGTGAGTTCCCGCCAAGCATGTGCAGCACCGGGGTCCCAAGCCTCGAAGGGGTCCACCCAAGCTACTGGTGGTAAAGTTCGTAGACCTTGGAGAAAAAGGAAGAAGGGTGTCCAACCTAAAGTACAAGTAAGCAAACCGCTGACTATCATGCAATGGAATGCTGAAGGAGTTTCTAACAAGAAAACGGAGCTTAGCCAAATTCTCAAGGAGAAAGGCGTAGATGTTGCGTGTATCCAAGAAACTCATCTGAATGCCAACAGAAGATTCTGTATAAGAGGATTTCAGTGCTTCAGATCTGATAGGGATGGAGGCCATAAAGGAGGGGTCATAACCCTGGTCCGGAATAACCTAAATGCCATTGAAGTCCAGAGGGACATGGACGGACCTGAAATTCTCACAATCAAGATAATTCCAGAGAAACATCCTTCCTATCACTGTTGTCAACTATTACTGCCCTAATAATCAACCATTGAATCTCAGAAAAATCCCAGTTCACCCAGATTCAACTATCATTGCTGGTGACCTCAACAGTCATTCTCAGTTATGGGGCTATCATTCTACTGATAGGAGAGGCGAGGGCATTGAAAATTGGATGGATGAGTAGAAGCTGATTCTCTTGAATAAGGCAGATGACCCGCCTACATTCTACTCAAGACGGTGGCATATCTCAAGTTCTCCGGATTTAGCCTTTTCGACAGAAAATCTACATCAAGAATCTTTGCGTATTGTTGGGGAACAACTTGGAGGCAGTGATCACCGCCCTGTTTTCATTACCATTAACATGGATGTTGAGATTGACCGGAATCAGACTCCTCGATGGAACTATAAGAAAGCAGACTGGGACAGATATCGGAAAGAGAGTGACAGATTGGTAAAAGACAATGATGTCAAAAACTAAAATATCAATAATGTTGTTAAAGAGCTTAACTCTGCTTTACTCTCTGCTGCTGGCAAATGCATTCCTAGGGGATCCAGGAAAAATTACATACCTTCCTGGAGTACGTCTCTGCAAAGGTTACACGAAGAAATGTCCAACGCAAGGGAAATTGCAGAGAATGTCCCAACAGAAGCCAACCATGTGAGACTCCAACAATCCAAGGCAAAATATCTGAAAGCCAAAATCAGAGCCACCAGAGAATCGTGGAGAGAAAAAGCGTCAAGCTTAAATCTTGAAAAAGATACAAACAAACTCTGGAGGCTTGTGAAGCAGCTTAACGAAGAAAACACCAGAGTACCGAACATAACTCTTGAAGAGGATTGTGAAATCAAAACAGGAGAGGCTGCTGCTGAACACTTTGCTTGTATGTATCAGAAAGTAAGCAATCTAGATGTGCCAGTGAGTCGTAAAAAAGCTGCAATGAAGTCCGCAAAGGGGAACGGAGAGAGACAAATACATGCCGCAGGAATGGATGAGCTTCTGACCATCAGCGAGTTGGAGAAAAGCTTGAAAGTTCTGAAAAACAGGAAGTCTCCTGGACCAGATGGAATAACCAATGAGATGTTGATGAATCTGGGTACTACTGGAAAGCACAAGCTTTTGGAGATTTTCAACCACAGTTGGTACACAGGAGAAGTTCCCCAGTCTTGGAGAGAGGCCAACATGATCCCTGTACTGAAGAAAGGCAAGAATAAATCCAAAGCGGCAGTTATCGACCTATCAGTCTGACTAGTTGTACTGTCAAAGCCTAGAGACTTCTTCGACATCTTGAAAGCAACAACCTCTTAGCAGATGAACACAATGGTTTCAGAAAGTGTAGATCTACTGAGGATCAAACAACATATCTGACACAGAGGCGTTCCAACAGAAAAAGCATACTATCACTGTGTGGGTTGATCTGCAGAAGGCATTTGATAAAGTATGGAAGCATGGACTCCTCCAAAAGCTCAGGACCAGTGATATTTCTGGGAAAATGTACAGCTGGATATGCCACTATCTCCACAACCGAAAGGCATCAGTACAGCTGAATGAGACGAGCAGCAAGAAAGTCGTGCTACGGCATGGTGTACCTCAGGGTGGTGTAGTCTCTCCCACCCTCTTCACAATATTCATCAATGACCTGGTGAAGAACCTTCCAATGGGAGTCAGAGCTGCATTGTATGCTGACGAGCTTGTGATGTGGAGCAGCGAGGACTACGTGTCAACAGTCAATTACCACATGCAACTCGCAATTGATCACTTCAATTCTTGGATTACAAGATGTTTTGTCCAGATCAACAAAGAGAAGAAAGTTGCAACTTTATTTACACTATCCACTAAAAAGGAACACAAGACAGGTCTGAAATTTGGTGACTCAGTTCTGCACTTTGAGGATGAAGTAACTTATCTTGGTCTGATATTTGACAAAAGACTAACATGGAAGGCGCAAATCAGAAAAGCTGAAGGTATAGCCAAGCGAAGACTGACAGTTATGCAGAAGCTCTCTGGAACAAAATGGTGAGCTACCATGAAAATTCTGAAACAGGTTTACTCTGGATCATTTAGGCCAATCATCGAATACGGCTCATCATCATGGATGACAGCTGCTACAAGCACCCTTCAGACATTGGATAAGGTACAAAATCAGGCTCTTCTTATTAACTTCAAAGAAAATTGAAAGAAACAGAGAGTCGGACATCTTCCCCCGATGTAGAAACGTAACTGCTATCCCTGAGAGGGAACCATGGAAAGCTTCTGAAATAGAAAACATAATTTTAATCTGGGCCTCGATTCCAGGGATTGAAAGCAAGGGAGATCAAGCAGAGGTGACAAACAAAGTTCTTGCATTGAGTCATATTGCAGAAAACTACCCTGAGGAAGAGTGGATACATGTTTATACAGATGGATCAGCTATCCAGGCTGTCAAGAATGGAGGGGCAGGTGCTCACATTCGGTTTCCATGTGGAGATATAACAGACTCATGCTTGCCAACAGGGAAGCACTGTAGCAATTACACTGCAGAAATCCAGCCACTGATCTTAGCTAGCCAAATGCTGATACAGCGAAAAAACCAGAAATGAAAATATTGTCTTCCTGACAGACTCCCTCTCGGCGCTCCAGGCGAAGGAGTGGAAAGAAAAGCACAGATTTAATTCATGAAGATCTTACGCAACTGGCTAAGGAGAACAATGTCAACTTACAGTGGATCCCCTCGCATTGTGGCATATTAGGAAATGACAAAACTGATTAACTGGCTAAGGAAGGGTCAAATAAAGAACAATAAGAACAATTCAACCGCGAGGTTGACTTTGAAGAATGGAAGCATATCATTAAAGCCACAAGAACCACCAGCAGGCATCATAATGATGCAATACACAGTCTCAGTAGGGAGGATCAGACATGTATCTTCAGATTGAGGACTGGTCACAATCGTCTCAATGCACATCTTCACCGTCTCAAGATTACAGATTCTGCACTTTGTGAGTGTCGGCAGGCAGAAGAAACAGCAGAACATCTCTTGGAGCACTGCCAGCGATATGAACAGGCTAGAAGAAGCTTCTGGCCTATTGAAGTATTTTTTTAAGAGAAGATCAGAGGAGACAGAGACAGTTTGGTGACCACTTCAGCTTTCATGCACCAAATAAGGAAAACGGGCTAAGATTACTGTCATGAGAAAGATGAACGCAAGAAGAAGAAATAATCACCATTAAGACTGGATGATGGCATAGTGCAGACTTAATCATTGTTTTGCTGTACCATAGATTGCAAAAGAATAGATTGAAGGTATCAAGGGAATTAATGTCAGAAATCTCTGCCGCCTAATACAGCAACAACTTTCAGCAACTTATCATGAAAAATTACTTCAATATACGCAAATTAGATGCTAAGTAGAGCGAGGGGCTTCACCAGCTCAGCCTTCAAACTTAGCCTACCTTGATATGAACACGGTGGATACCGACGTCGTTGTTATCTTAGCACATTCAAACTATAGCTGGTTACTTAAGTATTGCGATCAGCCACATTATAATTAATAATCTTATATCGTATTTATAACATTGGGAATTATATTCTTGAGGTAGAGAGGCCTGTATGGGACACGTTCGACTCATAATATATAGCTAACTAGAGTTAACTATTTGTCAGTCAAAGGCACTATTTTCGGCTATTTACTTTTTAAATATTTCGTTCAACTGGTTAAATAATCGAATATATTTAACCATAGTTCGCCAATGAAGGGTGACTATGCTTGTCTCTGGATATGACATCCACATTATATATTTACACATTCAAGCGAGCATACCTGTATTACTGTCCAGGCGGAATTTTCCTAATGGATCTTTCTCAATAATGAATATGACCCGATTATTCGGACTGGTAGCATCGTAATCAGATGCCCTAACATGGCCCACTTCGTAGTCAGTATGAACGTCTGCGGGCACAATGAACTGAAAGACTTGGCTAGTGAATACTGGACTGTTATCATTCTCATCCAATACTAGGATATTAATGGCTACCTCAGACTGGTGTCCACGACCCCAGCGATCACGAGCCACAATCTAAATGAAGGAAACACATGAATAGTAGCAGCAGCAGCAGCAGCAACAGCTCCAGCAGCAGTACCACCACCACCACCAACGACGACGACGACGACGACGACGACGACGACGACGACGACGACGACGACGACGACGATGACGGCGGCGGCGGCGGCGGCGGCAGCAGCAGTAGTAGTAGTAGTAGTACTAGCAGCAGCAGCAGCAGCAGCTCCAGCAGCAATACCACCACCACCAACAACAACAGCAGCGGCAGCAGCAGAATCAGCAGCAGGAGCAGTAGCAGCCGCAGTAGTAGTATCACCAGCAGCAGCAGCAACAGCCCAGCATCAGTAGCAGCCGCTGCAACAGAAGCAGCAGAAACAGCAGATGGTGGTGTAACAATAGAACAATAATGATGTTAAATCATTCAAATGTGTATATTCTCGCCTTCAGATTGAACTCCTTGTGTTTCTCTCTATCAATCTGTCCTGGCTGTGCTGTAGTCATGGTTCCAGTTCTACTGTCCAAATGGAATAGTTCCTTGTGCTGACCTTCCAAGTACAGACGAACATTTCGATTTATTTCAGTAGCATCGAGGTCCACGACGGTAATATTCCGATTCTGCCCTCGGGAAAATAGAGAAGTAGGAAAAACTGAATTACGATAGGTCGTCCTGTTAAGCGGTAATCGCTTTGCAAATTTTTTTTTTGATCTAAGGTATTAGAAGAAATATGTAATTAGTTATTTCATCATTTCCCTGGTCAAAGAGAGCATTATTATCACGGTAAGCCATCATGGTCATTAATGTTAATAGATGCTTTAATAAATGGCGTTTCTACTCTGCGAACAAAGCCTGGTGGAAGTGTGAGTCAGGTCCATTATGAAGTAGCATGCGGGGTATGAAGGAACGCATTGATAATGATGAACATGGTTCAACTACTGCAACAAGAGTTAGCATCCAACACACTATTATCATATCTGTTAACAGCAGGACCCATTCCTAGCTACACCTTCCACCCCACACACACCCATCCCTATACCCCGCCCATTTCTAACGAAGCCCCTTTGAATTAATTTTGACACTGAACCCTGATTGAAGCACAATCTCAGGATAACCTCAGGATAATTTCAGAATATTCAACAGAATAAATTTTATATCGTGAGGACGTACTCTTTCGGAGATTTGTTGTTAAAGGGGTTAGCAGGTAATATGAACGTTATTAACACTAACTATGCACTGGTGATTGCTAAGAAATATTGATTATAATATATATCGTTGTGTCACCGTGTGCAAAGAAACGCGATGATTCTGATGATTCAAACATCATTCAGGCATCATTGTGCTTACCATCTGTACTACCTGCTTAGGTTTCTTATTAACATCGTCCTCGTATATCATACCAGTGTACTTGTCACCAGAGGTAAAGACAGGAAGGTTGTCATTGACGTCATCTATTAGAACTGTGACTGTTGTTGACGCTGTATATTGTGGACTACCATTGTCATGGACAAACACATGGAAAGTGAATCCTGTTGTCAGTTCTCTATCCAGTGGACTCGCAGTGCTCAGTAAACCACTCTTGGCAGCAATGCGGAATGGTACTGAGGAAAGGACAGAGGGAATACAGCGAAGGTTAGGTATATTAAAGAAAACGTTTATTTATAAGAAAAGGCCGAATTTCAAACATATCTACAATTAGAATTAATCAAAGCCGCTGCTATTTTGCTTGAGTGTTACAAGATGTTTGTGTGGCCGAGTAATGGTTAGCTCACGTGGTATTTGATCTATGCGTCGTCGTAAAAGAACCACGATGAAAGATTGCACAAGACCGAATTGTGAGAGGTAAATACGCTAGAGTGGTTAAAATGAACATGACTATACCTTCAGAATCCGTAATGAAGTAGCTGAGTTTTTCAGCGGGATCTTCATGTAAGTCCGGGTCTTGCCCTACTATCTTGCCCACAAGTGTTGAAACTGGGACATTCTCCGGTATGGTAAACTGATATCGTGGCTCTATCGTCGGTGCATGATTTATTGGTACGTTGATTGTCACCTCACCAGTTACAGACCGGCGTGGTACACCAGAGTCATAAACCTCAACACCCAACATGTAGATATTTTTCAAAGGTTCACGACCCAATAAATCAGCCACAAGTATATCTCCTGGAAAGGAACATAATGTATTGTATATTAGACTATAAGCACTAAGTATAAACCGCAAAATACCATTACTAGGATATCGGAGCAGGTAGCATTGTCATTGCGGTAATGCTGTGATGAGTTTCTAAAATGGTACTATACGTTCATCTATAAACTGGTAAATATTATAACCATCTCTGAATCAGCCGTACTACTTTATCTGTAATATGGTCACTTGTAATAATGGATCAGATATCAAATGCCCACTAGAGGCATCCATTTCTTACTATGTCCCGCCCATTTCTAGCTAAGTGCCGCCCACTTTGAGCCCTGAATTCCTAGAATCGCAATTTCAAGATAACTATACAAGTAAGCTTATGCCAGCAATACCATAAGTTAAATTAGTTTCAAACTATTGAACAGAATGTCTATTAGGCACGCATTCTAAATTCCTCAAATAAATACAATTCAAAAACTTACTGTCGAATATTGCCCATTTCGTATGCCCTTCGTGGCGGGCCTATGTCATTGGGATTGTGACGTCAGCTAACAAGTGATATATTTAGGTTATTACGACAGTACATGAGTGGCAGATCGGATCCCTCCATTGCCAACATTCCACATAGCGGACGCTTAAGACAGGGTGGACAGTAGTATGAGTATGGCATACACATATTATTCTGACATCAGACAGATTCTTGCACAAACTTGGCTGGGCAGGACATTAAAAAACACAGTCAGTATTTATCATTACACGCACGCACGCACGCACGCACGCACGCACGCACGCACGCACGCACGCACGCACGCACGCACGCACGCACGCACGCACGCAGGCCACACACACACACACAGACCTGTATCAGTATCCACGTGAAACTTTCCGTAACCACCTGATTTCAACAGATATGTCAGACGCCCATTCCTCTCAGGGCTGTCACGGTCACTGGCTGCAACCTGGCCAATAACAGTTCCTACTGATGTACCGGATGGGATGTCATAGGTAGGAGCCGTCATACTCAAGACCGGAGGATTGTCATTCACATCTTGTACAGTCACGGTGAGGGGGGCTTCTGTGCTCAGTCCACTTCCTCCCTGGTCAGTGGCTATCACCTGTAATATGAATTCAATTAAGCATGTCAATGTTCCATAAGATAGTGGGGGTGGGGTGGGGGTGTAGATAGATAAGGGGGGAGGGGGGTGGAGTGGGGGGGGGGGTTGCGATTACAAGAGGCAGAGGGCAGGGGAGATATGAACAAAAACAGGACAACGGAGTGTTTGCTATGATGATGCATGAATCTACCCATACATGAGAGAAAGAAATGCAGCTGGAGAGAGAGAGAGAGAGAGAGAGAGAGAGAGAGAGAGAGAGAGAGAGAGGAGAGAGAGAGAGAGAGAGAGAGAGAGAGAGAGAGAGAGAGAGAGAGAGAGAGAGAGAGAGAGAGAGAGAGCGAGAGAGAGAGAGAGAGAGAGAGAGAGAGAGAGAGAGAGAGCGAGAGAGAGCGAGAGAGAGAGAGAGAGAGAGAGAGAGAGAGCGAGAGAGAGAGAGAGAGAGAGAGAGAGAGAGAGAGAGAGAGAGAGAGCGTGGAGTGAGATTTATTCATTATTATGGTGGATAGACATGCATATCTACCTTCAGATTATATAGGCAGACTGTCTCACAATCAATAGTGCCCGGTTTTCGTACAGTTATATCACCAGAGGTTCGATTAATTGCAAACACGTCACTGGTGTCGCCTAACAAACTGTAAACAATGCGACGATGTTCCTCTGAGTTATCCTTGTCACGCGCGAACACAGGCGGAAACTGCAAGGTAAATAACTTATAGTGAGACATGCACTAGAAACCTCATACATTTGAGGTCAGATGTGTGTGCGTGCGTGCGTGCGAGCGTGTGTGCGTGCGAGCGTGTGTGCGTTTGTGCGTGCGTGCTACGCATATGCATATGTGCGCTGGCGCGCGTGTGTTTATGGGTGGGGCGGGGCTGGGGGGGGGGGCATCTCTTTGCGTAGACCTTATGTACATTCTTTAGAGACATGCTTTATTGAGATGATAACTGTGAGAGGAACTGAAGTTGCTATATTCAGAACACATGTTCACAAAGATCAGACATATTTTTTCAATCAAGTTCACTCAACTTCAGGCAATATTCTGTTCTAGCATTTGGAAGCATGTATTATTCACGACCATGAGAGCTAAGAATCTGACGATCTACAACTGATTACTATCCATGCCAACAGCGGTCCCGCCATTTTCTACACAAGCTCCGCCCACTTTAGATACGTGTCTGAATCGATTTTAACGCGTTGAGTCCTGAATTACCACTCTCAATCTCAAGGTAACTATACTGGTAAGCTGTTCAGTATACTGAAACTAATTTGACTTGGATCCATTGCTTCCGATGTTGAGCTATGGTAGCAACAGCTCAAAGTCAAATTAGTTTGAAAATATTCAACATAATGTTTATTGTAAATTCACCAAGGACATACAATTCAGACTTCTGTCTGACACCTTCCCATTCCGTATGGAAATTACGTCATTTGATTGCGACACCAGCAATCAAGTGACGTATTTTAATTATGACTTAGGGTACTTGAGTAGCTGATAGGACCTCCCCCCCCCCATTCCCACCCGACCCACCACCACCAACCCAGCCACCCCCACAGTTTTAATATAACAATCTCAATGAAGATGTCCCATTGAACCATGTCACTTTAATTATTTATTGTGAATAACCAATCCGATATCCGGTTTGGCATACTAACAATGAAAACTGGTTGATTATCAATTGGCTGCACGTCGTCTTCCAGAACACTTCCCATATACCCTGTCCGACCAGACAGTAGAAACTCCGGTGCGTTATCGTTAACATCTTCCAGAAAGACTACCACCTTGGTGGAGGTATTGTAAGGCAGAAGAGCTGTATCTTTGACATGTACCAGGAATTTATACTCAGTTTCTGATTCCGCATCTAGGACTGATGTTGTATGGATGCTTCCATCATCTTTATCAACACTAAATGGCACTGGAACATATGGAAAAGGCATGGCGTAATTTTTCTTATGCATTAATTAAATTAGTTTCTCATATTTAGGCATAGGCACATGAAATATTGAGCCCATATTTCTGTTAGCTTCATTCTAGTAAAACGACATACATGAGCAGGGAATGGAGTGTGTATTTTGACACTGATCCCATACTTTGTTTCCACGTGATAACGATTGACTTTCTACAAGTATTTATATATGTACCCCCGTCACGAAATTCGAAGAAAAGTCTGTCACGAATGTGACCAAGTACCGGCCCAATAACCTACGTCATCAGAGAAGGATGTTGTAATTAATGGACCGTTCCACTTTTAGCTATGCCCCGGCCATCTCTATCTAAGCTCCACCCACACCTCGCTCGTGCTGGGGTCGATCGATCTCTGAACTCCCTGACCATCAATTTTCAGAAAACTATACAGGCAAGCTGTTGAATATTATGAAACTAATTTAACCGGGCGCTGTTGCCGCTGTCATATTAGTTTCAAAATATTCAACAGCATGTTTCTTAAATAGCAAAAACATACAATGCGCACGTGTCGGACTATTAAGCGTTAAAGACGGGGTTAATCGGATCATTCATGACGTATAAATATGAAGTCAGCATACACGTCACGTAGTTGATTATGACGTCATATGATTGAGTAAGGAAATAGATTCATGAATTACCATCAGACCGTTCATCCATGAAGTATATCAGTCTCTCTCCAATCCCTTTGTCCACATCTACATCGTGGGCACTCACTCGGCCAATTTCTGTATCTATAGGAATATTCTCTGTAACAGAAATTTCCAGTTCTTCCGGTGCCACGGGCCGGTGATTGACAGGCACTGTGATATGCACAGTGGTGGTCCCTGTCTGTGCGCGATCCCCTGTATCCATGGCAGTCACAATAAGGCTGTAATCATGATCCACTTCTTTCCTACCTAGGCTGCTAGTCACGGTTATTTGACCTTCATTAGAAGACACATGGGGTTAGTTATGCGCGTGCGTGCGTACAGGCTAGCCAGCGAGAGAGAGAGAGAGAGAGAGAGAGAGAGAGAGCGTACGTGCGTGCGTGTGTGCATGCGTGCGTGCGAGGGAGCGAGAGAGAGAGAGAGAGAGAGAGAGAGAGAGCGATACTAACTAAAACTGAATGAATATAACTATCTCTAGCGCCTTCAATATCCTATTATCCACACTAGACAAGAGAGGCAGATACATGAATAGACTGCCACGTTCTCTGTCAGGCATTAATTTATCAAAATATACGTAACACTTACTAGATGGTGCTCGAAGTTCAGTAAAGTAAGCTAAATGTATCGATGTATATAATGCTAAATATAATTCTCTATTACATCCTATGGACACATTGTCATGCTGAGTCTGTTTGAGCATAAAATGAGGTCAATCTTCCCCTACCTGTGATCATATCAATGACAAAGTCTCCATCAGACCCATTCATGATACCATAGATTACTCGGCTATTTCTGGTTGTCACATCCGGGTCATGTGCTGTCACCATGCCGACCACTGTGCTGGGTGGAGATGATGGAGCCACCGTGAAGTTGTACTCGTGGTTAGTGAATTCTGGTGCATTGTCATTTGCATCCTCTACAATGATCCTCAGACTGCTGACGCTCTGTAGTCCAGTGCCATCTTGATCCGTGGCGACTATCTGCAAATGAGGATATGTTCTATCATTTCATCAGAGAACAACAGATTTGTGAACCATATCAATAGAGGGATCCGATTTGACACTCAGTTATATGACGTTATAACCAAGGGACCTTTCAATTTTTAGCTATGCCCCGCCCACCTCTAGCTAAGCTCCACCCACAGCTCGTTTGGGTTGGGATCGATCGATCGATCTCCGAACTCTCTATCAATTTTCAAACAACTATACAGGTAAGCTGTTAAATTTTCTAAAACTAACAGCGTCCAGTCATATTAGTTTAACAATATTCAACAGCATGTTTATTAAATAGTAGGCCTACAATTTGTACAACTTGTCGGACTATTAAGAGCTAATGACGGGCCAAATAGAATCATGTATGACGTAAGGATAATGACGTCATCCTACACACCGCTTAGCTGATTATGACGTCATATGAGTCAGATGATAGATGTATACTCTGGAAAGGTGATAGGTCATATGTCACAATCAAAATGCATAATGAATAACGTATCTAGCTCCGTCATGAACACTGAATAGTCCATCAAGTGTATGGATTATGCATCTCTACTACTTAATCAACATTATGTTGAATTTTTTGAAACTAATTTCACTGGGCACTGTTGCTGTCTTAGGCAGTAACAGCACCCAGTCAAATTAATGTCACAAAGTTCGACAACTTATCCGTATAGTTAATTGGGATTCTGGTAATTCAGGAATCAAAGTATATAAATTGATTTCAACACGCGGAAAAGAGGGTGGGGTTTAGCGAGAACTGGGCGGGGCATAGCTTGAACTCTATTCAGATTGCTTATTGCTTCTGTTTTGAATAGTATCTAAAGCCGTGTTCTCACTAGAATGAGAGACAGAGAGAATGGCGTTATTCCGGATTAAGTCTAGTGAGAACACGGCCTAGATTAGGCAGACGCGGAGGTCAATAAACAAATCAAGTATGGTAATTATGTTCTGCCGAATAATAGGAATATGCGTATATTATATACCAGAGTAAGATCCTCTCCACGAATTATGCCTCATTGAGATGAGATGATGTGGTGCATAGAATTAATCTATCACAATTCCTCTAGCGGGTTATTCTCACAGGAATTCATGTTTCCAATCTCTCGATCATATGACGTCTTACTCAATATACCTTCCCACTCTATCCATCCATCATATGACGTCATAATTAACTACCTGACATGTAGAATGACATCATAATCGATGGCGTCACTATGGCTTCATGACTGACGTAGGTAAGTACGTCACGAACGCATAAGTGAAAATGGACTATATGCAACAGCACCCAGTCAAATTAGTTACACAAATATTCAACATCTTACCTGTATAGTTTTCAGGAAATTGATAGTCAGGGCATTCGGGGATGGATCGATCCCAACATGGTGAAGTATTGGTGGAGCATATCTAAAACTGAAACGGTCCATTACTTCACGTGTAGGCTGACGTCATAGTCAATTATGTCAAAAATTACGTAATTAAGCGGGTCATGAATGCTTAGTAGTCCGTCAAGTTGGACGAATTGTATGTATTTACAATTTGAACATTGTTGAATATTTTGAAGTTAATTTGACGGCCATAGGCAACAACAAC
The DNA here is from genome assembly GCA_034401795.1 of Chaetoderma sp. LZ-2023a. Lineage (NCBI taxonomy): Eukaryota > Metazoa > Mollusca > Caudofoveata > Chaetodermatida > Chaetodermatidae > Chaetoderma > Chaetoderma sp. LZ-2023a. Next base: position 29,257,269 of record CM067374.1, read on the forward strand.
AGCCGGTCAAATTAGTTTCAAACTATTCACCAGATTGCCTGTGTAGTTTTCTAGATATTGAGATTCAGGGAGTTCAGTGTTCCATAGATTCCAACACGAGCAACCCGTGGGTGGTGCTTAGCTAGAGATGGACGGGGCATAGCCAAAACTGGATTCATCCATTGCCCCGTGGAAGCTTATCCTGTCAATGTAGTTGTTATTTGACTATTCTATTTGTTAATCACATCTGTCGCGTCACTTGGACACTGGTCATTTATCAGTTGAACAAACGATACAATGTACCTTTCCCGTTTCACCATCCATCATATGATGTCATAATCAACTACGTGATGTGTAGGATGACGTCATAATAAATTACAGCATGAATGACTCGATTTAGTCCGTCTTAAACGCTTAAAAGTCCGACACGTTATGTGAATTGTATGTCTTTACTATTTAATAAACATTCTGTCAAATATTTTGAAACTAATTTGACTGGGTGCTGTTGCTGCGATAGGCAGCGGCAGCACCCCGTCAAATTAGTTCAAAATACTCAACAGCCTGCCTGTATAGTTTTCTGGAAATTGATAGTCAGGGAGTTCAAGGATCGATCGATCCCAACACAAAGAGGTGTGGGTGGAGCTTAGCTAGTGATGGGGTGGGGCATATCTAAAACTGGAACATTCCATTATCATACCTTTAAATCGAACTGACAACGAACTTCGCAGTCGATCTTCCCTGGTTGTTTCACACTGAGTTCTCCGGTCTCAGAATTGATGCTATAAAGATCGCTTCCATGTCCTTCCAATTCCAGCTTTACACGTCTATTGTCAACATGACTGTCTTTGTCACTTACTACCAGCGTAGGAATCTGTGAACATATTGAATAGGGAATGGCAATACATCATTAATAGTCACTTAGTGGCTACTTTACACAAGACATATGTTATTACTGCCTGTATGCGTATCTGTGCATGCATGTGTGCATGCGTAAATGCGTACGTACTGTCGTACGTGTGTGAGTGCGTGCCTACGTGCATTCGTTCGTAGATCATGCGTGTGTGAGTGAGTGCGTGCGTGCGTGCGTGCGTGCGTGCGTGCGTATGTGTGTGTGTGTGTGTGTGTGTGTGTGTGTGTGTGTGTGTGTGTGTGTGTGTGTGTGTGTCTGGCGGTCTGTCTAAAAAAACTACTCATCAGATTTGGCTCAATTCGTAACACAACAAAGAAACATAAGTTGAAACCAATTTTTAGACTTTGGCTGTCGGCCATATTAAAATACCCATCAATGAATATCTCAGAAACTCATTATCCAATTTTTCGTACGCTAATTCTGCAACTGTGGCCAGGATCCAACTCCAGGCTGTGCTTCATTTAAGCCTACATGGTGATTCACGACGTGCGTTCATGACGAACTTAGCTACGTTATTCATGCCGCCATTGATTATGACGTCAACCTACCTCATTCATTGTTGGGGTTATCATACAGTTTATCCATAGATGGATGATCGGTGTGGATATTAATGTAAACAATGGAAGATAGAGACAAGTGAATATTGTAACATGTCTCGACTCTGGGCCAATGTGTACCCTGATAAGGAAGACTACTGGCCCGGTACTGGGCCAATATCGGGCCGTATTTCCTCAGTATTGCTCCAGTACTGGCCCAGGGATCTGCGTCATTAGGGAAGTGGACATTCAGAATTTAAACTAAAGCTGAGAAGAACGTATGATATTCGGTACATATATAGGCGTAGAGAGATATAGACACACCAACTGAATAGAATGATCTGCTCTGTCACTCAAGTACCTGACATCATAATCAATCAGGTTATATGTTACATGACGTCACAATCATAATGACGAATCTCCGTCACGAAATTCCAAGAAAATATGCTCACGAATTATATGTCTTTAGTGAATTTACAATTTAATAAACGTTCTGGAATATTTTGGAGCTAAATTGACTGGAAGCTGTTGTTACTATAGAAATGGATCGTTCTATTGCGCGCATGGAGCCGCAATCAGGTAGGCCTATACGCACGGAAACATGATAGTGACATAATTACCAGTTGTATTGTTCTATCCAGTACGGGGTCCCGGTCATCTTCTGTGATGTAAGCCATATATCCTGCTGGTGAGTTAAATTCTGGTGCGTGGTCATTCATGTCCAGTACATTTACAATGATAGTTGCTGTAGCTGTGAATGATGGTGCTCCATTGTCCTTCACATATACTTTGAATGTATACCGAGCCATTGTTTCGTAGTCCAGGCTGGATGTAGTCTTGATAACCCCAGTGCTTTCCCCGATCTTAAATGGAGCTAACACACGTGTGGTATAATTATTATCGTGTCAATAAATCACAGCATAACTATCACTGGGGATCATTGAGTTCTCATTTACTCACGGATCGATGGTAATTTGGCACATAAACTACCCAGGAGGCACATGGCGTTGTTTCAACGTTGAATCCACGTTGAAATCACGTCATGGCGTGATTTCCCCGTGGATTCAACCTGAAACGTCATGTGCCTGCTGGGTATACACCTTCAAACATGCATGCCAATGGACCTTTCCATTTTTAGCCATGCCCCGCCCATCTCTAGCTAAGCTCCACCCACACCTCGCTCGTGTTGGGATCGATCGATCTCTGAATTTCCTGACTATCAATTTGCAGAAAACTATATAGGTAAGCTGTTGAATATTTTGAAACTAATTTGACTGCATGTTGTTGCTGCCTATGGCAAAAACAGCGCCCAGTCAAATTAGTTTCAAAATATTCATAGACATGTTTATTAAATAGTATAGACATACAATTCGTACAACGCATCGGACTATTAAGAGTTAAAGACGGGCATAATCGAATCATTCATGACGTCATGATTATGACGTCAGTATACACGTCGTGTAGTTGATTATGACGTCATATGATTGAGTGAGGAAATGGATTCACGAATTGTAACACGCTGGTCAACCATTTCAGGATACGCTTACAATCAAGTAAATAGACCTGCGGGGATCAATATAGTTATTAGGATGACAAGACATGATATTAATTGATTCCATCATCTGCCTGTTGATCATACACTGTAGTGAAACAAAATCTCTAAAATGTTACAATTGTCCCTGGTCTTCTTACCATTATTAACAAGGATATGATATGTAAGCCTCTCCTTAGGATTGTGTTCCAAGTCAGCGTCGTATGCAGAAACAGTACCGACTTCCATATCCGGACTGTTGCTTTCTGGGACATTAAACTCATACTCGTCAATGAGCTCTGGTTTGGCGTTCAGCGGTACACTTATAATGACTGTAGTCGAGGCCGACAGCTGAGGATATCCTGTGTCATAAGCGACCACTACCATCTCATACTCAGCCTCTAGAAGGTCTCTGGTGAGCGGAGAAGCAACAGTTATCTCACCTGCAGGTAAAATGGGCTTAAATTAGATAGCAACACTGTTGCAGTTTTTTTGTAAATAGCTATGTTGCAAATGTGAAAATCCACTCTTACCCTAGCCTTCACTAGGCATATTCTTTAAGCCTTTGTTTATTGTTTTTTAAATAACTTTAATGGTAACATTTTATTTAGGATTTTCTAGATAAGCAAGGAATTTGTACTCTAGCTCCTGGAACGCTGATAAACATTTCATATCACTTAACCCTTTGAACACTAAATTACCAGAATCCCAATTTCAACAGCTGTTCCCTGTCAAATTAGCTTGTCTTGCATTGTAACTGATCTTAAACCTTTACTTTGGTGTAAAGATTTTCGTAAGCGCAGAGAGAATTTTGGCTCGGTCAAGATATATGCATCAGAATTCATAATTTCATCCTCTATCTCTTATAGGTCTATGTGTTAATTAATATAATGAGCACAAACTCTGACTGAAGCAACACTGACCTTAACGCTTTCATGCCGAACCGGCCAAAACTGGCCTCTGCAGTGGGTTTGAGCGACGTCCAAAAATTGAAGGCCAAGAGCAGACCATTTTTAACAATTTACCACTGAAATGACTGGACCGATAACCGAGCCAGTCATTTCAGTGGTACATTGTCAAAAATAGTATTCTCTTGACCTGCAAATGGACATTTAATAAGCAAATATTTTGATTTTCAGAAACGAATTTAGCAATTAAAAATTTAACTCAAATACTTTCAAAGGTTGTAAAAATTACTTCCTTTCTGAATGCAACGACTAAGCATACCTGATGTTGCTTGAACTGCAAACTTCCCAGCACCACCTTGCTTCAGGGAGAACATAACCCGGTTGTTAGTAACCGTCACATCTACGTCATGGGCCACAAGCTTACCAATCACAGTACCAATGGCCACCCCACGGCTTATTGCAAACTTCAAGAGATTGGGCACTTCCGGGGCATTGTCATTCTGATCTTGCACGTGAATGGTCAGAGGTACCTCTGCTCTAAGACGGCTCTCATCTTTGTTTTCAGCCACAATCTGGGCAATGTATTTAATTACATGACATACAAATGTTAATATAAATGATAATGGCTATTTTCAGAGATGATCTCTTCTGGCAGAATGAGAACAGCATTATATAAAAGAAATCCATGAGAGATTTTAATCTCTTCTGGCTCTCATCTTTGTTTTCAGCCATAATCTGGGCAATGTATTTAAAAGCAATTCAGGGTTGGCAGTCATGTCAATCCAGTCATCGTTGCTATGATTTTGTCAAACAATGATAGTTAATTATTCCAAAAGAATACATTACGCTCTCGTAGAGACCTAGCAATGTAACAGTAACTTAATAACAAGAGGCCCAAGGGGCCTGTGTCGCTCACCTGGAATTATTGGCCACTGGCACAACCGAACAGAATGAGATGACCACTGAAAAAATTTACCAATCAAATTTCTGTGAAGAAAGTTTAGCCAAGTTTTATTAAAATTGGCCCAGTGGTTAATAATTAAGTGTTTATGTTTTTCTCAGAAATTTGCAGAAAATACAAGATGTCTGCCAAATACGTTATATTTTGATTGATTCAGACATGCGTATTTTTACATATCAACTTTCCATGGACAAATTTTAATGGCGTTTCGGCCCCAATCATATCTGCCAAATTGCGGCCCGATCCGTTCAGGGGTTCTGGCGGTAGTTTTCGTGAAAACTAGGTCATCCAAGATGGCCGCCGAACCATTTGGAAAATCAAGTTCCCCCGAACAAACTTTATTCAGCTCTTGCCCTAGATCACATTTCATGAGGTCTGCATCGATCCCCCCCCCCACCCCCACCCCCACCCCAATCAGTTTCAGAGAAGATTTTTAAAGACGTTTCTAAAAGTCGTCCAAAATCCAAGATAGCCCCAGGCCAAATTGGCTGATCATCTTCCTTTGAACAGATTTGCATCCCTATTCCCTAAGGATGCCTTCTGTTAAATATGCTTGAAATCAGCCCAGTGGTTATCAAGAAGACACTTTAAATTTCCCATTGCTTTAGTATAGGAGATATTGGTAGCAAACAGATTCAAGATGGCCGACAAACCGCTTATCCGACAGTTTCGAAAATTGCAAATTTGACATCAGAATAAAACCAATTTCGGCTTCAAAATCCATCAAATAAAAATATGAAATATGGCCGCCAAATACTACATTTTGATTTGTCGAAGGCGGCCATGTTTTTTTATGTTTCAACGTCCATTGAACAAACTTTAATGGCCCTAATCATATCTGCCAAATTTTGGCTCGATCCGGTCAGCAGTTCTGGAGGTCATTTTCGCGAAAACCACATCATCCAAGATGGCCGCCAAGCTATTTGGCCAATCAAATTCCATTGAACCAACTTGGTTCAGTTATTTGCCTAGATCAAGCGGTTTCGGAGAATATTTTTAAAGACATTTCTACAAAATAGGCCAAAATCCAAGATGACTGCCTGCCAAATTGGCCAATCAGCTTCGTTTGAACAAACTTAGATCCCTATGCCCTACGGATGATTCCTGCCAAATATACTTGAAATCAGACCCAGTGGTTCTCGAGAAGACACATTAATCTTCCGATTGCTTTGGTATGGGCGTTTCGGTGGGAAAATGATCCAAGATGGCCGCCAAACCGTTTATCCGACAGTTTCGAAAGTGGCAAATTTTGAAATCAGCATACTCAACAACATATATAAAACAAATTTCGGCTTCAAAATCATCAAATAAAAGAATTCTGGCTGCCAAATGCTCTACATTTTGATTTGTCCAGGACGGCCATGATTTTTTACGTATCAACTTCTCTTAAACAAACTTTAATGGCCCTTACTCCCTAATTATATCGCCCAAATTTGGGCCCGATTCCTTCAGCGGTTCTCGAGAAATCATTTTCGGGAAAACTAGGTCATCCAAGATGGTCGCCGAACTATTTTGCCTATCAAGCTCCCTTGAACAAACTTGCTTCAGCTCTTAGCCTAGCTGATATTTCCTGAGTTTTGAATTGGTCCCTCGAGGGACGGACGATGAACGGTCGACATGGCATAAGCTAACTGGGCCTTTCAGGCCAGGTGAGCTAATAATGGACCTTTACAGTTTTAGTTATGCCCCGCCCACTCTATCTAAGCTCCACCCACACCGCACTCGTGTTGCCATCGATCGATCCCAGAACTCCCTGACGATCAATTTCCAGAAATCTATACAGGTAAGCTGTTAAATATTTTGAAACTAATTTGACTGGGCGCTGTTGCTGCCTAAGGCAGAAACAGCGCCCAGTCAGATTAGTTTCAAAATATCCAACAACATGTTTAATAAATAGTCAAAGCATACAATTCGTACAACAACGCTTAGTCCGTTACCAATTATGCGTTCTTGACGAACTTATCTACGCCATTCATGACGTCATTGATTATGACGGAATTCTACAGGTCACGCAGTAGATTACGACAGCATATGATAAATGGATAAACTGGAAAGATCCATAATGGAAATGATAATTTATATTATGTACACTAATACTAAAGTTATTTGCTATTTGAGGCAGCATTGTTGAGAAAAAGCTGGCAATTCAAACGCCTGTAACTCGCCATATTGTATGTAAAAAATCTGGCATGTGCTGTCTTAAGATTGTGACATGTGTGTGTAACGTCAGCTGAAGTGATGCCAATTAGATAATTAACGCTTGATTGATAGACAGAATGCATGGATTATACAATGAAATTGCTTCCAACAGCATTCAAGCTATCGACTCTATTAGTTATTATTAAAAGTGAAATATTTTATCAATTGAAGAAAATCATGGAAATCCTTGGGCAGAGTCTTTGCTCATCATACGATGCACGTAATATTTCATTTTCAGATATTAAAACATCTTACGTGTAGCAGATACTCATCCTTATCTTCCGCATCAATGGATCCAGCATATTTAACTTTGATCTCGGCCGTAAGAGGGTCAATGTTAAACAGGTGACTACCCTCTCCTTTCAGGCTATATGACACTGCTCTAAAGGCGGGTGAGCTATCAGCATCCGTGCTCGTCACTGCTGGCATCTGTAATGATAATGTTTAACCATTTAACACTCATATCAGCCAGAAACTGACTCTGCAGCGGTCTTGAGAAATGTTCATTTGCAGACCAAGAGAAGACTATCTTTGAAAATTTACCTCTGGAATGCCATTCCAGTGGTAAATTTTCAAAATTTGTCTTCTCTTGGTCCGCAAAAATGGACATTTTCCATGAGAAAAAATTCAAGTGTTAAAAGCTTAATATGACATACCATGTGCTTATCACGCTATCATCTACGATCTATGCATACTTCATATCGTATATAACAATTTGATTGATTCTAATAAAGGCTTCTAACGCAGTATAACAACTTAAAAGTAAAAATTATTATTTTCATTACCATGATAATTTCCATTATTTACATTCACGCAAATGTCACTGTTCTTATCAAAATTTCATTTGGCATCCTATTAAAGGATAATGCACATCTTATTCATTACCAAGTTAAGATGAGACTCTTTCGTCATCGATGCATATTCCTATTCACTACTATCATCGATGGTACCATGCAACCGCTATGCATATAACGGTGTAATCCTGGTCACTATTATCGTGCTAATGCTAGTTCATGGGTACCCACCCTACTGGTGATTGGCCGATGTGCTGCAGACACAAGGTGTCACACGAAGCTATATATAGATAGATCTTTAGAGAGGCACATTAACCGTAGAGCGCCTTTAAAACTTCATGCCGAAGCCGGCCAAGAGTACTTTTTTAAATTTACGACTGAAATGACTGGCTCCATAACCGAATGCAAATGCCTGCAAATGGGCATGTAATAAGCAAATCTTTTGATTTTCTGAAACAAATTTAGTCATTAAAATGTTAAAGACGTACAATACGAACGCATTAGTTAAATATCTAAGCATCTCTATTTATCACATACCACAAGGACCCTCTGATGGCGTATCGGTTCCACGTTGTCCTCGGTAACACGCCCCTCATAGCCAGAGAGTGAACCAAACTGCGGCGCATTGTCATTAACATCTTCTATCACTATAGTGACTGTTGTCATGGCAGTCTGCTTAGGCACGCCCATGTCTGTCACTTCAACATCAAACTTGTATGCAGTGTTCGTTTCATAGTTCACAGATCCAGACATGACAAGCTCGCCAGTATCATCATCGAGGTAGAATGGGCCTTGTGATATATAAGAAGATGGGTGGGTAAAATTGTCAGTTAATGGACCTTTCCATTTTTAGCTATGCCCCGCCCATCACTAGCTAAGCTCCACCCACACCTCGCCGTGTTGGGATTGATCGATCCCCAAATGCCCTAGCTATCAATTTCCTGAAAACTATACAGGGAAGCTGTTGAATATTTTGTAACTAATTTGACTGGGTGCTGTTGCTGCCTATCGCAGCAACATCGCCCAGTCAAATTAGTTTCAAAATATTCAACAGAATATTTGTTAAATAGTAAAAGCAAACAATTTGTACAACAAAGCATAGATCGTCATCAAATATGCGTTCGTGACGTACTTATCGACATCATTCATGACGTCATTCATTATGATGTCATTGTACAGACCACACAGTTAATTATGACGTCATATGATGGGTGGGTACTCTGGAAAGGTGAATTAATTGATCACGGTAGTCCAGACATTGAAGTTTTCATCCCCATCAATCAACTATTCACATCAATGTTTTTAGTAATTTACGAAGACGACACAAAGTTGTGTATATAACTTTCATCATATGATTATGGGGTTGTAAATGGAAGCATACGTGCTATAATAAAAGAAAGGCGAGAAAATATTTTCAAACAAGAAATGCGCGCAGCACGTCACAAACACTGATTGACGGTGAAGAGAAATGGATAGTTAATGCATTGACTACAAATAGATAGTCATGAATAGTTGTATGGGGATATTGAACGGATTGCTGCATGCTGCCATTTGTATACATGTACTCATTTCACATGTGTTCATTGTTGTACCTTGATAATTTCAGTTCATATATATATATATATATATATATATATATATATATATATATATATATTGCATACCTGTTATTTCCCGAGAGGTAAAATGTAATTTCTCTCCAGGAACCCTGCCTAGGTCTGGATCATCAGCTGGTATGCTCCCTATGACGGTGTCAATGGGCACATTCTCATCTATTCGGAATGTTAATCTGGGTTCCACTTCTGGTGGGTTATTCTTTGGTACACGTATGAACACATCAGTAGTGGTTGAATGCTGTGGTTGGCCGATGTCATAGACATCTACAGTGAGCTTGTATTCCTCATGGACTGGCTCTCTGGATAAATCAGCAGACACGGTTATCTCCCCTATTTAAAACAAAAACATCTCAGCTAGGGTCTGCGGAATGACAGGAGCATGGTAATAATATCCCACAGAATCTGAAATTGTATGCAGACTAGTCACAGCCAACAGAGGCATCTATTTCTATCTAAGATCCGCCCATTTCTCACAAAGATCCAACCATTTCTATTTAAGCTCCACCCATGTCTATCTAATTGCTGCTCACGTTGTACGTTGAATATGTTTTAACAAACTGACCCTTTTGATTATGACGTCAGATACTTGATTCATACTTGCCGTGTTATCTGTTCGTTTCATTCTGTTCTAATTTGCATGAAAAGGATTTTTTTCATTTCAAGGACAATTTAAGCTGTTTTCTGATTCTTTGCATCCTACCTTACATTTGGCAATCGTGCATGGCAAATTCAGTGAAAATTGGCAGTAAAGTTTTAAATGATTGCAACATTTGATAATGAAAATGAAATTGCAAAAAATGGTTAATAGAAACTCTGAAACAAGATAGGATTTTACCTGTATACATATCAACAGCAAACTTTTGGAAGCCTCCGTTACAAAGAATGTACATAAGTTTGTTATTTACAGGACTAACATCGCCGTCTCGTGCTGACACTGCGCCAACTACGCTTCCTACGGCAGTACCACGCCCAGTCTTCAGCACGTGACCTCCGAATACTTCCGGTGCATTATCATTGACATCCGTTACATGGATTGTCAGATCTGCCTTACTCGACATTCCAGCGCCATCTTGATCTGTTGCTGTTATCTGAAAAAACATGAGACATGCATTGTATTACATCTTCCAAGAACATTTATCTTTACTAAATCTATGGTAGAAAGTCCACAGACCAAAACCATATCAGGTAGGAACATTCGATGTGATGCAAGTCTAATGAACTAATGCATAGGCATGGCTTGAATGACAGAGTGAGTCTGATGAGGTGGGACCCTGCCACTAATTTGACTGGAAGCTGTTAAATAAAATTAAAATATTCAAAATACTACTTCATAAACCATACATAAGGAGATGAAGGGTTGAAGGGATTAAATATCAATAGTTAATTGCTATAAAAGAATTGCCTGTAACTGGTAGAGATTCTGCTGGTCAGCGTCCAGACGTCCAGGTGTGCTGACCATTATCTGTCCACTGGACGAATCAATGACAAACAATTCGCTGCCATTGCCAGAAAGCTGAAAGACTATGCCTTTGTCCGCACTCACGTCACCATCGTGTGCGCTAATCATTGGTGTCTGAAAAATGGACAGATAATAATTATATGTTTGATTGACGATATCAGACCGGAGGCATCAAGTTTTAGCTATGCCCCGCCCATCTTTAGCTAGACTCCACCCACACTTCCCTGTGTTGTGTTTGATCAATCCCCGAACTTCAGGGATTGATCAAACCCAACACAGGAAAGTGTGGTTGGCCTGAACTGCCTGACTATCAATTTCTAGAAAATTATACAGGTAAGCTGTTACATATTTTATAACTAATTTGACAGGTTGCTGTCAAACTAGTTTCAAAATATTCAACAACAACTTTATTAAAGGTGCATATTCACACCAAAATGCTTGAATATAAAAGTGTTGAAATTATATGATTTTAGAGGTTTAAATTGTGTACCTCAATGCAATAAAACGAAATAAAGCTTAACATATAATGGTTTCATTCCATATAAATAAATTTCGTAGGTTTAGTTCTGAGTTTGAATTAGGGACTCGTGCAATTTAACAACTTAAAAAAATTATATTAATTTATACGTAATGAAATCATCATAGGCTAAGATTCATTTCGTTTCATACATTTTGGCATACCATTTAAGCCTCTAAAATATATAATGTTAACAATTTTATTTTCGACTGCTGTGAATATGCACCTCTAAATAGTAAAGACATACAATTCGTACAACAACGCGTAGTCCGTTATCAATTAAGCGTTCGTGACGAACTTATCTACGTCATTCATGATGTAACTGATTAATGATTCATCCAACGTGACGTTTATGACGTCATATGATCGATGGATAAACGGCAAAGGTCCATTCCATTACTGCAATGTAGGGGCGTCCACACTGGGACTAGGAGATAGTTTGCGTCCACACCAACCGGGTTTTGCGGGCAAATCGCACCTGGCCCAGACACTCACCCCTGGCATCTGTGTTACATTCGAATTATATTTACCATATATTGGCATTGCTATGATTGCAGATTACAGTAACGTACATGAATTTACCAAAATAGCAGGTTTGAGCATGCAACAGAGCACAGCTTCCGGCGCCTGGGAGTAGGGGTTGGGGTGGGGTGGGATGTTGGGGGTGGGGGGGGGGGGTAGCACTCGTATAATAGGCGGATGGGATGAAATGCAAGGAATATATAATAATTTATTATGGTGATTTTGTAATGAATATTTCCAGTTTATCCATCAATCATATGGCGTCATAGTCAACTACGTGACGCATAGGCTTAAGGTCATAATAAATGGCGTCATGAATGGCGTAATTAAGTTCGTCACGAACGCATAATTGATAGGAAAACTATAGTTTTATTACCACAACAACTTTCTGATCTACGACAGGACTTGCATCATCTTCAATCACTGTGCCAGTATAGCCGGATGTGGCGTCAAAGTGGGGTGGTTCTTCATTGACATCATCTACGAATACCGTTACGGTGGCAGTAGCTGTGTACTGCGGAACACCATTGTCTACTGCCAACACATGCAGTATGTGCTCAGCTACAAGTTCAGCATCCAGAGGTTTCGCGATCTTTATTATACCATCAGCAGAATTGATGTTGAAGGGTTCTTCTGTGGACAACACAACACGACGGGTGAATAGAGACATCAAATCGATCAGCCAAGTATATGATGTCATAATCAAGTACGGCACAGGTCGGATAATGTCACAATTAAAATACGCCATAAATGGCGTGTCTAAGTCCGTCAGGAACTCTTAATAGTCCGTTATGTGTATGAATTAATTAATGTCCTTACTTCTTAATAACCGTTTTGTAGAATATTTTAACACTAATTTAGTTTTAAAATCGATCTATCCCAACACGGACAAAGCGTGGGCGGAGCTTAGCTAGATGGACGTGGCATAGCTAAATCTGGATTCATCCTTTAACAGACATGCATAGAGGGGTCGATTTCAAACTATGCCCGCCCATTTCTACCTACGCCCGCCCATTTATAGCTATGTCCCGCCCATTTCTAGATATGCCCCGCCCATTTCTAGCTATGCCCCATCCATTTCTAGCTATGTCCCATCCACTTTGTACACGTATTAGTCACGTTTTGGTGTAGAATTTCTTGAAACTAATTTTATTCTGATCTGTTGCTGCCTTTATAGCTATGCAGTCAAATTAGTTTCAAAGTATTCAACAGAACGTATACTGAATTGTAAATTCATCAAATATATACAATTCAAATGCTTACAGTCAGGCCGTTAATCTTTTCGTGACGGACCTGCGTCAATTGATTGTGACGTCAGCTAACACGTAACATTATAACGTCAGAGGGACCGTCCAGAGTCCTATATGCATGAATGTGTTTTTGGCATAGACAAACATGTATATAGATCCGACACTTGGTATTGAGACCAGAAGATTGTGGTTCACTAACTTAAGGCATGTGGTCGTAAGACAGACACACTAACCCACCCACCACATCACACCACACCACTCCCCCACGCCACCCCAGCGCACAGGCTTAATAAAACACAACCGTCTGGTCCTAAAAGATCATATATGCCTACTCATAGAGCCGCGGTGGGCGAGTGGCTAGGGATTTGAGATCGTAACTCTAGGTTCACAAGTTCGCTTCTCTGCAGATCCGCCCGCCGCTTTGTATCCTTGAGCAAGTCACTGGACGTTGCATTGCTCAAATCAATTTAAGCTGCAATAGGTGCCTTTGATGACATAGCTTTCTGCACGCCATATGTGGCTGGCGGGCTTGGACTGTCAAATGAACAGGGGAGCGCGTAGAGCATGAAATCAGCGTAATCTAATTTTAATATACAATCTATCTAGTTCGAAGCTCCATATAGCAAAAATATATTAACATGCAAAATGAGAAGAATTCTGATTACCTCATTACCTTGTGAATCCTCTGACATCGTATACCGTAGCACTTCCCCTTCTCTTTTACCAATATCGGGGTCAGTGGCCTGGACAGTTGCGATTTCCGTTCCAACACCAATGTCCTCTCTCGCGTGAAAGATGAACTCACGTATCCTAAATTCTGGCGGAGCGTTCTTAGCCACGTATATATGAACAGTGGTGGATGAGGATTTCTGAGGCATACCCATATCATAAGCTTCCACGATCAGTTTGTAGACAGGGCGTGCAGGTTCGCGGGATAGTTCATCAGTAACTGTTACCACACCTGGGTGTGGATAGAAGATATAGAGCATATGGATATTTAACTATTACGTTACGTAGTCTTGTGACAACATATATACGAAACATACCACGCGGAACCGCTACCAAGCCGTACAAACATCCAACTGATGAGAAGTTTTGTGACAAACATGAAACATATACAACGGAACAGTTAGCAAGCCTTATTATATGAACATTTATGTGCTACGAGGTCTTGTGACAACCGGAAAGCGCATATCATACGCAACAGCTACAAAGCGTTTTGAACATGCAACTGAGATTAAGTCTGCTGACAAACATATGAAACACACCACACATAAGTGGCGCAACCGCTACCAAGCATTTTGAAAATGTAACTTATACGAAGTCTAGTGACAAACATATGAACCATACCATAAGTAACCGTTACCAAGACTTCTTATCATGCAACATATACGATGTTTTGTGACAAACATATGAACCATACCATACGTAATAGCTACCAAGCATTTCGAACATACAATTGATGTTTTGTGACAAACATATGAAACATACCACATATAGCCGCTACCAATCCTTTTGAACATGAAACTGTTGCGTAGTCATGGGAGAAACATATATAGAACATAGCATCTGTAACCGTTGGCATACCTACATATGTACTTAATATCGACGATATCAGTCTGATTGTAATGTTAATATTCTACATCTATATGATTTGGTAGTAAACATGATAAACTGAGAGTTAAAGGACAACTAACCTCATCTCTTGATAGCTATTCAAGTGATCTAAGATGCCACTCATAAACTATGCAGGTAATTTTAAGCTTTTTCTCATGCCACTAAAGAAAGATATTCGGGCTTTAGTAGCTAAATTTTGGTACATTTCTACACCATATGATGGCTGTCATGATTTACTTTTCAACCAATCAGGAAAAGCCTAGCGTGTATGCCTCGGTATATATGCTCAGTCATAGAGGTGTCATCTGTAGTTTGAGAAGGTTGTGTAAAAGCAAACAAACAGGTATAAACTGTTGGATATTTTGAAACTAATTTGACTGGAAGTCAACAACTTCCCGTCAAATTAGTTCCAAAATATTAAACAAGATGAGTATTACATAATAAAGAATGTAATGCATTGGTACTTACATGACATCACCCACTTTACCTTGGGGAGGCAAAATGGTGGCGATCACTGTTCAACATTTACTAGATATTACTAAGCAGATAATTGTGATACAAGGAAATGTGACAGGATATGAATGATAATTAATCTATAAGCTATAATTTATTTGTGTAATACAACATTTGACATGTGATTAGCATCCCTTTAAGGGATATCAACAAGATGAATGTTAGTGTTGTATTCTATATCTCCATTTTTTGCAGGATACTTCCGACAATCGTGTTACTGTAAGGCATTACACATTAATTAAACCACGAAGAAAAGAAAAGAACAATCTGGCAAGACGGATACAGCACTCTCACTTAAGCTTAATGTTTTCTAAACTAGATATACAACATAACTAACAGGTTTCCGTTTCGTCAACATTGATAACCTTGATGATTGTTGTGCCATGAAAGATGGGACTCTGTTTGGATACTGGATAACAATGGACTTCTAGCAACACCATGCCCATTTCTAGCTAAACTCCACCAATTTTGTAGGCGTGGCACAATCGATTTATATACTAACGTTTTGAGCACTGAATTCCCAGAATCCCAATTGCCACGTGAGCTGCTGAGTATTTTGAAACTAATTTGACAGCGTGATGCTACAGCAACAGCTCCGATTCATATTACTTTCAAATATTCAACAGAATGTTTATTAAATTGTAAATTTTTCAAAAACATACAATTTGTACACTTTCGCGACGGAATTTTCTATTTTAGTGACGGTGTGACATCATCCTGATTGTGGCATCAGCTAACTAGCGATGTAAGGGACCTTTCCAGTTGATCCATCCATCAAATGTCGTCATAATCAACTACGTGACGTTTATGATTACGTCATAATCAATAACGTCATGAATGACGTAGATAAGTACCTCACGAACGCATGTTGTACGAATTGTATGTCTTAACTATTTAATAAAGATGCTGTTGAATATTTTGAAAGTAATTGACTGGGCGCTGTGAGTGCCATAGGCAGCAACAGCAGATGGCACCATTGCAGTCAAATTAGTTTCAATATATTCAACAGCTTACATGCATAGTTTTCTGAAAATTGATAGTCAGGGCATTCAGGGATCGATAGATCAGAACACGAGCGAGGTGTGTGTGCAGCTTAGCTAGAGATGGGTGGGGTATAGCTAAAACTGGAAACGTCCATTGATTATGATGTCAGATGATTGAGTGGCAGCTCGAATCCCTCCTTTCCTGCACCTGAAGGAAATGTGAATGTAAATGAGATTGGTGATTAGCAATTAGAATGTGCCTATGAATGTAAGTGGATACGGTTACAGTCAGGGGTTTAAGATCTATGATTGAGTTTCATATGAATTCAATTACGAATGATTACATACTAAAACATACTGTGAAATACATATCTCCCAACCACTTGAAACACACCTGAATTTGGATGTATGGAGAACTTCCCAGCCCCTCCACTTTTGAGAATATATATCACTGTACCATGAGCACCTTCATCCTCATCAACGGCCTCTATCTGGCCTAATGTCACTCCTATATGGCTATGCCGACCAGCATGGAATGAGTATGCACCGGAGAAGCGAGGGGCGTGGTCATTAATGTCATCGACAGCGATGTACAGATGAGTCTTTGCTGTGAATGATTTGTCACCGTCACTGTCCAGAGCAACCAGCTGGAGGCAGAGATACATATACGTTCATATCTCTGCACATGTTTATAAAGACAGCAATCCTAACAATGTAAATATCGCATGCTGCAATTCCTGTTAAATGCTACCTAATTGTTTTCACTGTTTTGGCAGTGCATTGAAATATAATCATACCATTAATTGCTAGTACTTTATATGCAGAAATCATACGTACCATGTGTCAATCGTCCCATAATGTACAGAATGGAGGATTCGAGTTTATCCATCAATCATATGACGTCATAATCAACTATGTGACATATAGAATGAAGTCATAATCAGCTACGTCATGAATGACGTAACTATGTTCGTCACCAACGCCTAATTGATGACGAATTGTAGACCACATGTGTTTTCTATTTCATAAACATGCTGTTAAACATTTTGAAACTAATTTCACTAGGCGCTTTTGCTGCCATAGGCGGCAAAAGCACCTAGTCAAATTAGTTTCAAAATATGCAAAAGCTTCCCGGTATAGTTTTCTAAAATTGATAGTCAGGGAGTTCAGAGATCGGGCAACCACAACACGGATGAAGTGTGGATGGAGTTTAGCTACGGTTGGGCTAAAACTGGCTTCCTCCATTCACTGATGGATGCACCTGTATTTGTGCAGGCCCGTAGGCGAGATGGCAAGGGGCGGGTTCCTTCACGAGGCGGGAGTCCATGGGTACTTACCCCGGACAAATGTGAAATCTGGATGCTGGGAAATGGTTCCACCTGAACTTCTGGATGTATATGAATCATTAGTTGGCGTGAGAGTTTAAGTAAGTTATCATATGCATTTAAATATTTTTAAATTTATTTTCTTATTGCGACAGAACTCGAAACCAAACAAACCACCGATCGGAAGTATCACGTGGTACTTGCACATGCGTACTGTACAAGGACATGGGAGTAAAAGAGTGTCATTTCCGAATGCAAAAGAGTATAATCGGATTAAAATGTGGCGGCTTGAAAAGAAATGTAAAGACTGTTTAACAGTCGGATATGCTGTCGGGGTAAGCGGGATACCTCGACAACATACCCGAACGACCGAGAGTATAATCGGACAACCGTATCACGTGGTACAAATTCTACTAGATTACTCCTGCTTCTAGCGAGAGTAAAAGTGTGCGCATGCATAGTAAAGCAATCAAGTGATACTTCCGATCGGACTACCTCGACAACGAACCCGAATTCAACCAGGGTTACTTGTACTCTTGTTAAAAGCGGCCATATGTGTTTACATGTGTACGCAGATGCATACATTTGCTCTCGCTCACCACAGGAGTATTCAAGTCGGGGTAAGTGCGGTACCTGGACAACGAACCTGAATTAAACCTAAAGCTTAATCGTTCTTTCACATGCAAAAAAACATGCATGTGTAAATGAGTATTTACAGTAAGATTAAAAGAACACCGTTCTTCGCAGTCAATAGAACCGGCAGACATCACACGAATCTCCCTGGTTTCGTGGTCCAATGAGAAGAGTTCACTCCCTTCACCTTCCAAATGTAACCGTATCTCTCCAATACTCTCGTCCTTGCTGTCATCCGGGTCACTTACAACAATGGGTTTGTTCTGGAGATAAAAACATTCACAAACTGTTGATGCTAGCTGGTGTAATATTAACCGCAATCATATAGCAGCTACCATGTAACTACAGGTCACTGATAATGCAGCTTATTGGGCTCGTAATGGGTGAATACCACGTCATATTGACCTGGTACCAGCCCATAACATGCGTAATCAGAATTGTGCCATAGATAGAAATATCATCCAACAACGGGCTTTTCTAAATCAACCTATGAAGAAGAAGAAAAAGAATACAACGAAAACGAAGAAGGCCCTGCTAGAGAGAATACTTAATAATGGTAAATGAAAGAGAAATATAGAGTAATGTAGCGTTTATTACCATTGCACAAACCCATCACAACCCACCCCATCCAGCCACCCCATCCCAACAAGCGAAAATCGCCCCCCAACCCCCGAGGGATAAGATGAAGATATTGCGTTTGTGGATATTCGTTAATCTGTATGTTTATTTGAATGTGACTGATTCACAGAGATTATTGCCCATATTAGTTTGACAATGGTTGTTCCAATCGAAACAAATTTTCGATCCCCAGACTCCACGGGTCTTCATCCTTATATAGAGATAAAAAAGACGACCAGGATCAGGTTCACATAAAGGATCCATGGAAGAAACTAAGATCAACAATCTCTGGCTCCTCTTGTCTGGAAAATCTTTAGACAATCTTATTTAATAAATTAAAACTAACTAATAACATTTAAGAAAGAATAAATTAGGACAGAATGCCTAATTTTTTGCATATAATCAAAACGTACGAGTTTAACCAGTTGTTTTTCGATTGGATTCGAATCATCTTCAGTGATCCTCCCATGGTAACCATATGTGCTCTGGAACACTGGCGGGTTATCATTAACATTCTTCACCAAGATGGTAAGTGTTGTGGAGGCTGTGTATGATGGCTGACCATTGTCTCTGGCAAATACGGGAAACTCATAGCTAGAGACTTCCTCCGCATCCAATGTCGTCTTCGTCCTGATCTCACCATTATCCGCGTGGATTTGGAATGGCACTGAAATCAAAATAGTGGGGGAACTTCCAGATTTCTAACGAAATGATATGAGTGAAACATTTCAAGGATACGTGATAGTGGACATTTCCATGGACAAATAGGATGATATATACGGATATTCTTTCTCCATTAGAGCACAACTTGAGAGTGCAATATTCAGAGGCTCCACTGCGAGTTTCAACTCTGTTACCAAAGCTTCAACGCCAATTACTAAAATTCTCAACTTCTTTACCATTTTATCTGAATTTGGCAATATAAAGTGATATTTTATTGTACTTTAACTTATTTGTTACTCCCATTATTATATCAAACCCCAGTCTGGTTATAGTATCACCTGAATCGTGTGCAGTATTCAGGAGTTTAACTGGTAGCTTCAACTCCGTTACCATAAATTTTAACTGTTATTTTTTTGCATGCATTTTGCAAAAAAGTCTACTAAATTTTAAGAGAATTAAATCTTTTATCAAACAAGACATGGACATCATTAAAGCCCAGTCTTTACTGAATTTTAAATGGTTTTAATGCAAGGATTAAAAAGGAAATTGCTTTGGAAAAAAGTTGTTGAAGGAATTTCAATAACACCGAACATTACGATCCTTGCCCATTAAAGAATTTAGAATAATTTAGCGAGGCTCACCTGTTGGTTGTACTCGACATATCTTTGCTGAAATGTAAATTGAGTTACTGGGAACTTTTCTTTTAATTTCAACACACAGGTTGTGCCCTCATTGAGAAAAATACTCATATAGGTATTTGATATTAAAATACAGTGTCAGGGAAAATAACACATCAAAAACAGTTGCAGATTTTTCATCATTGCTGCATTGTCCATTGGAAATTGTGACTAGGATTTTCACTTAAGACGCAATGTGATTGCCAAGTGACAACGGCGATACTATGCCTACCTCCTTATCTATATTTTGATTACAAATATAAATTCCAGACGTATTATGTACTTATTTTACCTGTCAATACCTGATTTGGTTTGCAAGAAGTATTCAAGTCTCTCGGATTTCTTTGTTAAAACGTCATCATCAATGGCATAGAGCTGGCCCACAATGCTGCCCACTTTGGTATCTTCCAGAGCCTCGATCCTTGTTTCCATGTCAAATACAGGTGGGTGGTTCACCGGTACAGCAATGACAACCTTACTGGACGCAGAGAGGCGTGGAACACCTGCATCCTGAGCCTCTATGTCCAAGCTATACGTGTTCAGCAATGGCTCTCGTGTAAGAGAATCAGCTACGGTGATCTCCCCTGAGAACAACTACAAGATTCACGTCGCTGGTGTATTAACGTAGCCGAATCTATTTTAAATGGCAAGCTTAGCTAGCACCAAAGATGCTAGGTCAAGACATATGCTTTTGTAATACATACCAGATGTTAAATAATGTTCTTTTATTTTCCATTTAATTTCGCAATTCGGCCGTGTACAGCATTGTACGACTGTCATTCTGATTCAAATGTGTAATCCATACGAATTCAATGGTAACCATCATTTTCACATGATTTAACACGTGGTGATTAATAGACATTTTGTACGATAACGGGTCATAGCCTAAACTGGTATTTACGTTTTCAATTAACAGGCAAATCGTTCTCAAAATTAAGGCCATGAAGTGACATATAAGATTATCTATATAGAATATTCTACGGATCTATGTTCCGTTGACGATAAAGTGTCTAAGATGGATTGCAATTCAAAAGAATCAATAAAGAATATAGAACCACGAAGTACAAATACACCAACGGGTATTATATATATATATATATATATTATGTTATAACGATATATCACCTGTTTCCGGATTTAGGGCAAACTTGCCATAGCCCCCTCCTCGCAGGAGGTATATTAACCGTCTGTTTGTGGATGATATATCTGCATCAGTAGCGCTAACACGGCCTATTGTAGCTCCTATATCACTCTGAGGATCTGTCTCAAATCGCCATATTGGCTCATCAAACACAGGCACATTGTCATTCGTATCTTGTACGTAAATATGGAGGTCAGATTCTGTACTCATCCCTGAGCCATGTCTATCTGTTGCCACAAGCTGAAACAAATACAAGAATATTCTTGGAGGTTTTGACAATGTATGTAAGTACTTATTACCTAAAACGATATGAGATTACAGGTGAATGGCTGGGCTTATTTGGCTGTGTAGAACGCGGTCTGTATTTTCTGACTTTTTGCAGTTTCATTGGCCAATGATTTTAGTGACTAATGACATTACTAGTGTTCTCCTCTGTAAGCATCTTCTAGAAAGAGAAAAGAAATGAGAATCACTGGTAACACAGGTTACTGGGCCTGAATTAAGCCAATGGCAGGCCGACCCACTTATCTCGAACCAATCCATAAATGATTGTATATTTCTAACTGATTGGGAATCGAACCCACACGTATCTCGCAAGTTGTGGGTTCAATTCCCCATCAATGCTAAATACCGTAATGCCTCGAACACTTGTATAACTGTTTACTTAGATTATCCCTTATCAACGTCCAAAGATTCCAGTCGGGGAAAGGGGGGGGGGGGGCGAATTATGTTATTCATGCATTTAATAAAATACATTCCATATACATATTTAACCACGAAAGTCAGTGATTTGATCGAGAAAATCAAAAAGAGAAAAAAACTGCACAAACAAGAATTTCCAGTTATATGTAATATATGTGTGAAACGTCGGACAGCCTATCTTGCAGTTTGATAAGTCGCCTTTCCGCGTATAGAATTATTCTTTAATGTGGCTACTAAAAATACCTTTAGATCATAGTGGCACTTCCTTTCGCAATCAATTGTTCCTGCTTTCTTGATTTTAACGCTCATATCTGATTGGTCAACAGTGAAGAGGTCACTACCCTCTCCATCCAATGAAATCACCACCTCTCTATTCTCTTCCGTACTGTCAGCATCTGATATTGTTATTTGTGGAATCTAAAACAAATGTACAATCACACAGATAATACAAGCAATGGTCTGTCACTCAAGTATCTGACGTCATAATCAAAATACGCCACTTGTTAGCTGACATCATAATCAAATGAAGTGAGTTTAACGTGAAAGTAGCAAACGTCCGACAGTCAAACCAACAGCCCCAAGTAAAATTATTCTCAAAATTTTCAGCAGCTTACCTTGCAATTGAAATTCTGGGAATTCATGTTTGAAAGTGTTGTACTCGATTCAAATGCGCGTGGGGGTGGGGCTTGGCTAAAATATGTGGGCATAGGTAGAAATATGCGGGGTATAGCTAGAAATGTGTGGGGCATAGACAGAAATGTGCGGGACATGGGTAGAAATGTGCATGGCATAGCAAGAAATGTGCGGGGCTTAGCTAGAAATGTGCGGGTATAGGTCGAAATGTGCGGGCATAGGTCGAAATGTGTGGGCCATAGATATAAATGTGCGGGAGGTGAGGGGGGCATCGGTAGAAATGTGCGGGGTATAGGTAGAATTGTGTGGGCATAGATAGAAATGTGCGGGGCATAGGTAGACATGCGCGGGGTATAGGTAGAAATGTGCGGAGCATAGGTATAAATGTGTGGGACATGGGTAGAAATGTGCGGAGCTTAGCTAGAAATGTGCGGGACATAGGTAGAAATGTGCGGGACATAGGTAGAAATGTGCGGGGGCTTAGCTAGAAATGTGCGGGCATAGGTAGAAATGTGCGGGGCTTAGCTAGAAATATGCAGGACGTAGCTAGAAATGTGCGGACATAGGTAGAAGTGTGCGGGGTAGAGGTAGAAATGTGTGGGGCTTAGCTAGAAATGTGCGGAGCATAGGTAGAAATGTTCGGAGCTTAGCTAGAAATGTGCGGGCATAGGTAGAAATGTGCGGGGTATAGGTGGAAATGTGCAGGGCTTTGCTAGAAATGAGCGGGGCATAGCTACAAATGTGCAGGGCATAGCTAGAAATGTGCGGGGCTTAGCTAGAAATGTGCGGGATGGCAATTTATACTTCTTTGAATGGTGAACTCCGACTATTTTAACTTCAAAGAAATTATCAGCAAGCTTTTGAATACTTAGTCAATAGTAATACAACTCTTATGACCAAATCAATTTCAGCGAGTTCAACGGGCATGTACTTATTTTTAACATTGTAAAAATGTGTTCGTATCTTCTCTGTTATCTTAAAATGTGAAAGAGGAATGCCTACTATTTGTTAAAAAAGCAGAAAGCCGAATATGGGGAGTCAGTATCGAAATGACGCTCTGTGTACCCCTTACCACAATAAATTCCTGATTTTCTATCGGACTCGAGTTGTCTTCAGTTACTGTGCCTCTATAGCCTCGATCTGATCCAAATATTGGAGCGTTGTCATTAACATCAGTAACAATTACAGTGATGAACGATGTCGTGGA